>CM074724.1:120913724-121018724 GCA_037306005.1 Rhinophrynus dorsalis
GCAATGAGCTGCACACGCTGTGGCACTCAAAGGCTTACAATACTTATAATGGGATAGGTGCTTGAGGTACAGGGCTGGATTTACATCTCAGGAGCCTGTAGGCACAGAAGTCTGAAGCGCCCCCCCCCCATTGGCCATCTCCACAATGCTCCAAATCTCCACATTACCCCACATCTCCATATTGCCCTCACATTGCCCCCATCAACTCCACATTGCCCCCATCAGCTCCACATTGCCCTCATACTGCACCCATCATCTCAACATTGCCCCCCATCAGCTCCACATTGCCTTATCATCTCAACATTGCCCCATCAGCTCCACATTGCCCCCATCAACTCAATATTGCCCCCATCAGCTACATGCCCCCTTCAGCTTCATATTGCCCTCACATTGCCCCATCATCTCAAATTGCCCCCATCAATTCAATAGTGCCCCCATCAGCTCCATGCCTCCATCACCTCCACATTGCCCCCATCATCTCCACATTAAGCCTTACATTCTCCCCCCCCATCCGTTTCCTACCTCCCTGGTGGTCCAGCGGCAGGAGAGATCCGTGCTTCTGCACAGACCTGTAACTGCTGGAGCTCCTGCGCGGTCTTCTCTTTAGTAATGCAGAGCGCAGGGAGATGATGTAATCTCCCAGCGCTCTGCATTATTAAAGAGCTGGGGGAGCTCAGCAGCTACAGGTCTGTGCCGAAGAAGGCACAGACCTTACTATGTGGCGGGTGGCATGCACGCCACTTTAAAAAAAATATATATATATATCGATTGCAATGGCAGGCGACCCTCTGTAGGGTGCGCCTGTAGGCAGATGCCTACTCTGCCTTATGGAAAATCCGGCCCTGATGAGGTATCAAGAGCCGCCAACATTTTTCTGAATGTAGACAATCAGCATTGTTGTCCCAAAATTTGACAGGTATTAAGTAGACCAGAGCTGTCCAAGTTCAGTCCTCAAGGGCCACCAACAGGCCAGGATTTAAGGATTTCTCTGATTAAGCACAGGTGTCAATCAAAACGAACGAACCACTGATTAACTCACCTGTGCTTAGTCAGGGAAATCCTTAAATCCTGACCTGTTGGTGGCCCTTGAGGACTGAACTTGGACAGCCTTCAGCTAGGCTTCTGACAGGCAACATTTGTCTCTTCAGCTGTTGGGAACTACAACTCCAACAGCTACTTGGGGATGATGGGAGTTGTAGTCTCCAACAGCTGGATAGACAATGGTTGTCTATCCCTAAACTAGACCTGCCATTCAGACTGTAGTAAGGTTAGTAAGAATTTTAGCAAGAAGGAGAAAGAGGCTGCCATTTTACTGTGAACACCATTAACTTACATTTCAATACTCTTTGCTTTCTCTTGCAGGAGTCGGAATACTACAGCATTAACACTGGCCAGTCCACTTACGGTAAGAACAATTCAGTAGACACAGTTTTTGCATCCTTAACTTTCCTTAAAGTTTAATCCTAGTTTACACTGCAAACTTTGTTGCAAGATGTTGCAGCAACACAATATTGCCATTGAAAATGATTGTAGCTAAAAACATTGCCCATGTTACCTGACCCATAGAAAACAATGATATATATTCTGTGAAACTTGTTGTTGCGACAAAGTTGCTGCAAAATGTCATCAGTGTGAATTAGTCCTAAGGGTCATTTCTTCTGAGTGACACCAGCACAGAGCTGAGGCATGTGCAGTGACAGGCAGTGCTTACCATATCTGTCTGATGATGCTGTTGACATGCATGACCTCATGTGAGCGCAGTGAAGCATCATGGATGATCTGCATGTCAATTTATTGAACTGTGCAGCTCTTTCACATGAAAAACACTGAAGATTTCTGTTCTTATGGCAACCTCAAATAAATGGCTAGCCCATGCAGGCTTTAGACAGTTTATTATTGGTCAACATTTTCAGACCAGCAGGGACCTTTATCATGGGATTGGGCAACTATCAGTGCCTATTAAAGCTATTCACATATTTTTTTAGAACACGTTATAAAACATATATAAAGAAATTCTTAGGTAACTGTGCCCTTTTTTACAAAAATACCTTGGATGATTGTGATGTGTCCAACACACTGACTTCTAGCATCCATTGGGTTAAACTGTGGTAAAAGATTAATTGGGGGGCTTTCTATGGGCTTTATGAACAAAAACAAGCACAATTCTGGAGCAATACAACTTTACTATAGAAGATAGAAAAAAATCCCATTGATTTAAATCATTTTTTTAACCCTGTGAGTGCACTCAAAGGGTTAACAATTTGTTTGATAAAGAGGTATTCAGCACCAGAACTGCAGAATTCCATAGTAACATTGTTAACTTAGATGACGAGGCTGAAAAAAGATGTGCCCATCAAGTCCAGCCCATGCCAAATCACCTAGTTTATCCAGAGGAAGACAAAAAAGAAAACCCATTGAAGCCATTTCCAATTAAGCCCCAAGTGGGTAAAAAAATTCTTACTGACTCCAAATGGCATCAGATAGTTCCCTGGATCAACATCTTATCTGCTTCGAAGCCAACTGTCATATTTCTCAGTATTGTTCTGTGCTACATAGGTATCCATTACTTTGTGAAAGCAGTTATAGTATTTACAGGCACAGCATTCTGAGTCAAAGAATTCCATAACTTACTGCCCTAACTAAAAAAAATCACTGCGTCTGTTTTAATTGAAAGCTCCTTTCCCCTAGTCTTAATGGATGACCTCTTATTCTTTGCTCAGCTCTTTGAATAAGTAGTTCCTTGGTAGAGTTCTTTGTATTTACCTCAGATATGTTTTTAAATGGTAATTATATCACCACTTCTCTTCTCTAATATAAACAATCCCAGTTTGGCTGGGCTCCCTTCATAACTCAGATCCTCCAATCCCTTTATCAGTTTTGTTGCACTTGTCTGCACTTTTTCTTGTTTGATAATGACTATTTTAAGAACTGGTTCCAAAATTGTACTCCATATTCTAGATGAGGCTTTGTCAAGGATTTATATAGAAGAAGAATTATATTTGCATCCCCTGCTCCACTTTCCTTTTGTATCCAAGGCCCCATGTGCTGTACTCAACAAGTAAAGTGGAAATCACAGCCTCTCAACTAGAAACAAGCCTAAAGCATAAAGCATATCATACTGGTCCTGCCATTACAAGTCCAGTCACAAAATGCCTGGAAATTCCTCTCTGAACAACAGAAGCAGCCAACCCTAGATGTACTTTTTTGGCCTTGTTGAGCCTCGCCAATGAGGTGTAGCTGATCTCTCTAGGCACTGTGAGCAAGGAGTCCATTGCTGGGTTCCCAAGGGTAATTTGTATATGTAAAGTGGAAGTCAGAGACACTCAACTAGGAACAAGCCTGCAATACAAACTTGCAGGCTCTCTAGGAGTGGTGTCCTATCCATGATGCATCTCTTTTGGCCCACTGGTGCCTTTCACAGAGAGGAAATACCCTAAAGCATATCATACTGGTCCTGCCATTATAGCAGTGCAGCCACAAAATGCCAGGCAATTTCACTCTGATCAAGAGAAGCAGCCAGCCCCAGCCATACATTTTGGTCTTTTAGGCCTCATCAGTGAGATGTAGCTGATCTCTCTAGGCACTGGGAGCAAGGGGTCCAATGCTGGGTTCCCCATTACCCTTGAGGTGACAAATATCAAGCGTAATTTGTATATGTAAAGTGGAAATAAGAGACGCTCAACTAGGAACGAGCCTGCAATACTCAATAAGCTACATAGGTGCAATTCTGGAGCAAAGGAACTGAACCATAGTGTATAAATGACATGTCCATTGGTTAAATTGGGGGTTTAACCCCTTAAATGCTAGATGGAATTCTAACACATTGAACTGAAACAGGTTGGGGACCTCCTTCTCATTCACGTGGTTAAAAGTTCAATTTAAATTAATGGAAATTTGGAGAATTCTCCCTATGGTAAAAATGGTTTGATTCACAATTCCACCTCATGTTTCTGAATACAGCTCTAACTGTCCTTCCATCAGTTCATCTGCCCTATCTCTTTTTCCAAGAAAAAGACTAAATAGGGTTTACTTACCCAGAAACCACCTTCTTACAACCTTTTGCCCCAATCAGATCAGAGAGTAAAAGATTTAGCACCCTAACAGCAAGAAATATTTACTACTGCTGAACACATCTACACTAGAGATTGTTTTTAGACTTCATTCCGATCATCTTCAGCCATCCTGCAGTTGTTGATGAATTACAACTCCTATCGCCCTAAGCTAGCTGGCATTGTGGATGATTGCATTGCAGTCCATCAAGAAATAAACGAAAGTCACAGGTTGACCATTCCTGGTCTATGAACCAGCATCTGTTTCGGCTTTTGTTATAACACACAGATATTGTTTTTCATCTTTATTTTATTTTTTTGAAATCCCTGTCTGAAAATCCTAGGTTTGCTGCAAGATGATGTGCGAGCACATGATTGGGAGTATCTCTAAGGAAAACATTTGACTGGGTTGTTTTGATGTATTGATTGGACATCATTACTTATTTATTCTTTATGTTTATATATTAAGGTTTGCCCTCCCTCACATTTTAGTTATTGAGTTTTCACTCCTCACTTAACTAATTACTGAACTAATGCTGGGGTTGAACCAAATGTTTTCCTAAAGCTGATCATTTGCCTAAACAAAACCTAGTTAAGAATTTACATTTTGAAATGCTGTAACCACGCAATCACTTGAAGCTTTGATATATGACGAGATGCTATTGAATTGTATGCATATTCATTAATCTTTCTTTGACAAGTCACGCACTCACTGCATTCTTACAATCAACTGAGATGGGTAAAAAAGGTGTACTAAAGCCACTCCCTGTTCTTGCTTAAAATACAATGGAGATTAGCACCCAAGAGATTAAAGCAGTGATTGCACACGTTATCAAAATGGAAATCAACTTACTGTACAAAAGTAACATTTATTAGAGCTCTTCCAATTGGTTGATTAAAAAGATTTGGGAATGCTGTCATTTTCATATTGCACTTGCTATATCCTTTGTTTCACTGCAGATTCTATATGGGGGGGGGATTGGCTGATGGCAACCAATGTCAACATTAGCCAAATACAATTGGCTAAAGCCTAGGTTTTCCACCACTCCCTATACAGATGTCACATAGGAAATATGCACACTGCGGGAAGCCAGCATTAAAGCAGGGGTGAGACAACCTTTAGCTGTCCATCTTTTAATATGAGAGGGTGTGACGTGGCAATTGTCTCTCACTTCAATCCTGAGAGTGTACTAAACATTGATTCTTGAATGGATTAAGACGGTTATCATTCATGGTAAAATGACGGAAGGGGCAGCACCTGTGGGATTTATACAAGCTATGAAAGCAATTTACGGTATTACTGGTTAACGTTTCAGTCTGGCAGGGACTTTTATGAAGATTTCACATGGGATTGTGCACCTATCAGTACCTACTACAGCTATTCAAATATTTTTAAAAACATGATATAAAAAATTGTTTTCATTGCTTGTATAATTCGCACAGGTGCTGCCTCTTCTGTCTCTTTACCACGCATGATAATCCCTTCAAGCAACAAAGTTTGGTGCTCTCTCGAGATTAAAGTGAGAGACAATTACCACATCATACCCACTCACGTTAGAATATATCAGCTAATGGTTGTCTCACCCCTGCTTTAAGGCTGCCGCTTCTCAGTATGCATCTTTCCTATGTGATATCTGTATAGGGAGTTGGTAGCAAACATAGGTAGGTATCTTTCCTTCCTTCCTTGGGCGACACTCTGTATTTACATTTCTTTGTATATTTGTTTATGCTTTTGGTTATAGTACTCATTTTAATTTGAAATATATAGCATGGCAGATTACGGTCCATACTCTCAGCTTGTTGAGGAGGCCTTCATCCTGCAGTGGATTGACAATGGCTGCAGCTTTATCTGATATATATATATCACATACATACACACACATACACACATTCAGCTGTTGTCTATCCACTGCAGGATGAAGGCCTCCTCAGCAGCTTTCAATAAAGAATGTGACAAGCACCCACTGAGAACTAACAAGATAAAGTGTCTTGTTCTAAGGCATGGTGGCCTTTCAGTGGTGCTACAAGTCATGTTTTTCACTCCCATGGGCCATTGCAGAGAGGAAATTTCCATATCAGACTGGTCTTGCTCATAGATAGTCCACCTCCGAAATGACAGATAAATCCTCACTGCACGTGAGAACCAGTAAAAACCACAGATGTACTTTTGGCCTATGTTGGTCTCGCTGGTGTGGTGCAGTTGGCTCCCTCTAGGCACAGGGAGAGCAAGGGCCCATGCATGAGATACCCTCCTCAGTAACTTTCAAAGAACTTCAGTCTTGTGCCTTTTGCTGCTACTATGTACCAACAAATTTGGCAATTTCATCAGCCCATCTTGTCTTTGGTCTTCTAATTCTTGGGTGTTTAAATATATATATATACAAGGAGAGGACTCACTCCCAACAAATAAAGATAAAGGCCTGACTGCCAGGCCTTTATGACAAGTCCAGAGAGTGCTTATTTTTTGAATCCCTACATATCTCTCTCTCTTTCTTTTTTTTAATTAGTATTATATTATTTTCATTCAAAACCATACTGTTACATTGCCATGTTTGGGGAAAAATTATTGTGATTTTAAAGATTCATTGGCGTTCCTGGGGCCATATACATAAAGATAAAGTAGAGTAATGTTGGGGCAAACCAACTGCATTATAGGGGAAGGAAAATCACAAACTACCCATTGATTCAAATAGGAGATTTTAACTTCTTGAATGAGCGACCTGTCCTGGAGATCTTTCTAGGGTTCAAGGCAAAAACGTCCCATTGAAATCAAGGGGATTTTTTCTTTGTCTTCTATGGTACAGTTGGTTTGCCCCAAAATGGCTCCACTTCTGGTTTTGGCAAATTACCTTTGGAGCGCTATTCTATTATCATCCTAACACAACACTATCTCAATAGATAAAAGACTGTTATTATTTATTACAAACATACAATTTCAAATGCTAAAGCTGCTTTAATGCTCATTGTGATAGAATGTTTATTTCAAAATCCTGAATTTCAAGCCCAGGCTAGGTGGTAATTCTTCTGCTGGGAAACAGCCTCTTATCTATCTTCAGAAGAAACTATGCATGACTTTTCCTGCACCTGCATGACTTTTCCTGGAAATATGCACCACCTTGCCCACCATGCAGATCCTTTTCATACCTGGCATGCCAGAGATCGGAGTCATTTTCACACTCAGGATAAAAACATATTTACACATAGGCAAGTCATATAACATCTTTAGAGGAAAAAGAATAATATATTGGCCTGGATTCTACTACAACCAGAATTATTTGCTGATTGACTATTTTTAGTTTCTGTGGATGTTTCCAGCAGCTCAGAAATGGATTGCTGAATGTTGTAAATTATTTATTTCTACCAAATGTTCCACTAGAATGCTTTTGGAGTGCTGAAAATCACTCCAAGTGATCCCAAACTGAGAAAATGTACTCAAGAAGTAGAAGAGACGTGGCCAAATATCGTTCCCTTCCCTATGGCTGGTTCAGGAAGGCCAAACCAGGGGGATACAATAGCCTACTCCAACATCCTTCCTGAACCCCTTTATTCCTGAGCACCCTTCACACATTCCTGGCAAATGTGGTTATCTCCTCCATTGCTAGACTGTAGCAATCTCAGTGTACTAGCAATGGAAGGGTTAACCATAAAAAAACAACAACTTATCCACACAAATAGTTAACCTCTCCATTTGTGAACTACAGGGGTTAGTCATGTTTGACATAAAAAAAAAAACAGTCCTTATACCCTTAAGGACCGGTGACGGTCATAGCATGTCACGTACTTTTTACTTACATCGCTCTACCGGGGAGCGATGTAAGTAAAAATGGGGCCTAAAACAGACCACTCCAAGGCTGGAGCGATTTCTAATAGGCCCCAATGCGGCGCGCCAGTACACATGACCTGCGTCGGCAAGGATCAAAGCATTCCTCAAGAGAAGGTAACTTCCCTGAACCGCTGGTCCTTTAGGGATTAACCTCTCCATTTCTGGGGTTATTAATGAATATGTTTATTTATATAGCACCACAAGTGTATGCAGCGCTTTACAGTTTAAGGCTTTAGACAATACAGGGTTACAAGTGCTTTGTAGAGTGAAACATTGGGTGCGAGGTCCCTGCCCAAAAAGCTTACAGGGGGAAGCAGAATGAAATAAATAAATGATCATGGGGTCCTCCTGTTACCCATTTTATTTTTTATGTATACGAATATTATCCCCCAAAAAAATAATTCAGGGCCTGCAGTCCCCATATTAATCAATGCAGAACTTTCATGCTTTTACTTCCCCAGTTAAATATCAAAAGAGAAAAACAGCAATAGCGGCTTTAAAAAACATAGACCACATATATATCCAGACTCGGCATAATAAGGTCTGAAAACATCAGTATGTCTTTAAATAATCGGAATAGAAGCTACATGCAAAAAAGTAGTATCTCTCATTCCTCCATGCTCAAACTGGAAACAAAACAGAAATGTGCACAGTAGCAACACACTATTCCTGTAAAATGTATGTAACTAGTGAAATAGTAAAAACACTTCTTTATTAAGAAATTTAAAATTCATACCTTCGTAGACAACATGGATAGACTAAAGGATCTGAATATGTATAGCTTGGAGGAGAGAAGAGAGAGAGGGGATATGATAGAAACATTCAAATACATGAAGGGATTCAACAAAGTACAGGATGGAAGTATATTTCAAAAGAGTAAAAACGTTAGGACAAGAGGCCATAGTCTAAAACTAGAGGGACACAGGTTTAGATGTAATGTAAGAAAGTTTTACTTCACTGAGAGGGTAGTAGACAAGTGGAATAGCCTACCAGCAGAAGTGGTAGATGTCAATACAGTGACAGAATTTAAGCATGCATGGGATAGGCATAAGGCGGTCCTTAACATAAGAAAAGACCAAGGACCAAAAAAGGTTTGAGGTTTTTTTTTTGTTTTTTTTTTACACAGTAGGAAATTGGGCAGACTAGATGGGCCGAATGGTTCTTATCTGCCGTCAAATTCTATGTTTCTATGTACAGTAGACATACAGGGGTCCAAAACTGTTGGAGTGGAAACGAGTAAAATTTAGCTTAATCCATCCAATCCGATTGGCAGCTCTCTTCCTCTCGAGTAGCTGCCAATCTTGCTCCCAATGCCTGCCCCTTTGCTTGGAGGCAGGCAAATTACACATAGACAATTAAAGAGCACGAAGGGTGGTGGGTGGGGAAATTCTGACTCAGAGGGCAGTTCCATAGAGCGGTGCGGTACAGCCTGTACCGCACAGAGAGTCACCAGGTAATTTCTCAATAATCTTTCTCTCTTTAAAAAATAAAAAAATTAAGCAACTTAGAGGTACTTTGAGCAGATATGCCTACCCCCTATTGGGGGTGAAAGTTCCGCTTTAAAAAAAGAACTGGAAGTGGTTCATGAGTCCCCTTCCACCCCCACCCCCAAATATAGTGTTTAAAAACACATACTCATCTGAATGTCATAGGTTCATCAGTTTCCGTGACACCCTAGTCCTTCCCTATATAAACCTAATGAAATAAAAGACCTAAAAACTCGCTACCCCTGTTACAGTCTAATTTTATGTATTTCTTTTTTAAGGAGGAGGGGTCATGCTCCCCAGAGCACTGGATATGCCCTGGTATACCCTCACTTCCCAGGCGATCAAGGAAGAGAAGAAGGAGGTGACGCCTGCATAATACTTGGCCCCTTCCATTGCTCACTGATTGGCCAAAGGAAGGGGTCACATATCAAGTATGCATGACTTCTTCACACCTTGATTGACTGGGAGGCAAGGTTGCTCCTAGGCACGTTCATTGCTCTGAGTAACCCCATTTCCCATCCAGTGGGAGTGTGGGACAATTTTTAAACAAGAATTGACCATATATAAGTTCATTTCTGTTATTTTTTCTCACATGTAGGACTGGGGGGGTATAATTTTTTTTAACTGAAGTAAAAGTGCTTTTTAGGTATTTTACATTATTTAATTTCTTTAGGTTTATGGAGTGGAGGACCAAGGTATTACAAGAACTGCTGGACCTCTGAAATCTACGTGACTTTATGGAAATATATATATATATATATATATATATATATATATATATATATATATATATATATTCAATATATAGTTTTGTTGACTTCTTATACTTTATACTTGATACTTTATCATTCAATTACTCTTGTACTACAGACTCTCCATGGCCCAAATGCTGTGAAGATTGATTGGAGCTGCTTTTATTGTGAAACATTACTATCCCTATAAATTAGTATAACCCTGTGTCTGTTGCCAGTTTGAGCCATGACATGGTGCTATTCTCCCTAATAGTAATGGCAGAGTTGGTTCTTACTAACAGCTACTTTATATATAGAGAAAAAAACAAACAAACACAACACTGCTGTATATAGTACTTCAGGTACTGCCATATTTTTGTGAGAGAAGAGCCCTTTTGCTGTGTAATTAAAGCTCGTAGTCTTACATAGTTCTCAGACAATGGCTGCTGCTGAAATACATATATATATATATACACACACACAGAGAAAGAGAGAGTGACTGTATATGGCTCTGCATTTTATTATCTGTTTTCACCTCACATAAGATAATATAGATATATAAAAATATTCATCTTATCATTTTTTTACACTGTCATGTCCCTGACAGGAAGCTCCCTGCATCTGTGTTTCCGGAGATCTTTCAGATAGGAACTGTGTAAGCACAAGTATTTATACAATGCTGTATTCTGCCTGCGCCACTAAGTGATTTATAGACTTGTGCATTTGTTTTGTTACAAATGCAAACATTTACGAAAATTACAAGATTTGTGACAAACGACAAATGAATGGCATGGAACACTCAATTACAGAATAATGAGCAACGCATTCAACGCTTTCGTACACATCTACTAATTCATTTAGTTCACTCACATGCTTACTCATAACAGGTATCACACTTACCTTGATGTTGGAGGTCCAGCAGTGTCCTCAACTCCCTGGTCCTCCTGCATCTGCTGTAAAAATAATTAAATAAATAAACATTGAATAACCTAATACCTAGCCACAATCATTGCCACATCTATAAAAAATGTGTGTACCTTTCAAACTCAAGGGGTTAAATGACCTGGAAATACAGCCCCAGGTCGTATGATGCCTAGTCCTTTAACGCTTTTAGTGTCTGAGGGTTATCCAATACATTGCAAAGTGGGGCAAACAAACTTATTATAGGAGGCAAACATTCCCAGTAATTGAAATGGGTCTTTAAACACATTGGGGGTTATGCAGTAAGGAGTGATAAAGGGATGATAAAGTGGAGATAACTTTTCCAGTGATATCACTACTCCAGTTCCAGTTTTATTCTATATATAGCTTATGCACTAAGATCTCAAAAGCTGGAGAAGTCTTAGTGCTTTGGTGCCATAGAATAACATAGGAACTAGAGAAGTGATATCACTTGAAAAGTAATCTCTGCTTTATTACCTCTTTATCACTCCTTAGTGCATATCCCCTCTTGTATGCAATGATTTTTACCAGCCTCCAGTGGTGTGTGTGTGGTTTGAACTAGAATCACTCTGCTTTTTTTAATAATTTTTCATAATTGCACACACCCTGGTCCTAAAAGGGTTAACATAAAGCCAATGCAAATAAATATAGAGGGAACACTGACTTAGCAGGTCAGGTTCAAATCCATCTTACTTTAAGGTAAGTGAAAGTCATCACTCCTCATCACCCAAAAGGCATCTGGATCCAGGAACTGATGAGTAATGGTGGGGTGGCTTTGATTATCAAACAAAGCAGTTGCAGATGAACTAGATTTATGGATTGTTTTTTCTTCTCAAAAGAGGGATAGGCCTTGATTTTTCCAACAGTTATTTGATTAGTCTATCTCCTAACATAGTAATAACATTTACGCAGTTGTCCATGAACTGCTAATTCCAGATTTGTATCTTTCTCTGAAATCCCTTAACCATTTGTTTTCCAGAGAGGTGTCCAATGCATTGCTTTGCAGTGTGTTGAACAAATTCACGTATTCACAGCCTTGACTCCTTAACCCCTTAAGGACCAGTGGTCCAGAGAAGTTACCTTCCCTAAAGGACATGCTGGTACATGTGACCTGTTACTTGTACTGGTGCACCGAGTTTGGGTCTGAGAGAGATCACTCCAGTCTTGGAGCTGTCAGTTTCAGACCCCATAAAAAGTATGAGACGTGTTATGACCGTTACCAGTCCTTAAGGGTATAAACCACGTGACGGTCATAGCATGTCACATGGTCCTTAAGGGGTAGGACCCATGACGTGCCAGGACAGTCATGGGTAAACTTCCCATAAGGATCCATGACGGTCCTGGCACATCAAGGGTTAAACAATAGCAGCGAGCCTCAGTGCGCAGAGGCTGGATCGCTCAGTTTCAGTCATTCTATGTTTTGCCGGTACATATGATCACTACACTACAGAGATCATGTGTATCAGCTTTTTCATTCGGAAAGCAATGTGTCTTACACATTGCCTTTGTGACTATTCTCTGCCTCTCTCTTCCTGACTATGAAAGCAAGGGAGAGAGAAGCAGATACTAGACAAAATGTGAAGAAAATAGAGGCTACAGTTGGGGGTATTACCCCTTCAGTGCTGGTTCTGAGGGCAGGATGAATGCAGATCTATTTATGACCTGCTAGCAGCAACTTGTTTTTTTTTTTTGTTTGTTTTTTGTTTTTTTTTTTATAAATTTCAGTGACTAACTTATTTTACTTACACAGACCAATGTATAACACATCTACCAAAGTTTAAAAAAACATTAATGGAAGTTTTACTGTTGTGGAGCAAAGTAATACACTTACACACACCGCACAAATATATAAATAAAAAAGTGGAGAAAGAGGGACATGGGTATTTTCACCCCAGGGGGACAGTGCACCCTCTAAAACTGCACATTTTGTTGGTATGAATGACCAGTTACACCTTTCATGCAGTCTCCATATAAAATTTACCATTGGCTACAAATGATCACAAGAGAACCAATAAAAATTGTGTATTTTTTTTACATTTTTTTAAATTTTAATACAATAAATGGTGGGTTATCCATACAAGTTATCAAAAGTAAGCCCTGCTTGCGCATGAAAAAATGGTATTTAAAGTGTGTGGCTGGAATAAAATACTTAGAGTGAAAACACTGTTGAATGAAGACAGTAAAAAAAGTCAAAATTGCTCCGGTTCTTAAGTTCAAACCACCCCAGATTTTCCTGGTCCTTAAGGGGTTAATGTCCCTTATACAGCCTTGACCAAGTCATACTATAAATTCAACAAGTAGTGTTATATTTTCCATCTTTCCTCCAGAAAATGTTTTTGTAAAGTAAACTGATATCAAGGAAGGAACAGAACAGACTAGACAGGACAATTGATTCTTACTGATCAGACTTAAAATAACATCAACACCACTTAGAAATGACCTCCCATTTACTGCTAGAAAATCCTGATGGTCACTATGTATCAGTTATTGAGAGAGCAACTTCATTCAGTGCTTGGTGTCCTATCCATGGAGGTGGAACAGGACTATTTGGGATTCACTAGGCAGTGATAAAGTGGAGATGACTTCTCCACTTTAACACTTCTCCAGTTCCTATGTTATTCTATTGAGCCTATTCACTAATATCTCCAAAGCTGAAGAAATCTTAGTGCATAAGATCCATAGAATAAAACAGGAATTGAAGAAAAGATAAACTGGAGAAGTCGTCTCCACTTTATCACCTATCTATCACCGCTTAGTGAATCTCCCCACTTATTGCAGGTTTTCTGGATTCCAAATTCTACCCACTGCAGTACTGACAACCTGCAAAGGCTCAGTAGGGTCTTGGGGGTTATGCACTAAAGCATGATAAAGAGGAGATAAAGCGGAGATGACTTCTCCAGTGATATCACTTCTCCAGTTACTATATTATTCTATGGAGCCTATGGACTTAGATCTCCAAACTTCTAGAAATCTTAATGAATTGGCTCCATAGAATAACATAGGAATTGGAGAAGTGATATCACTGGAGAAGTTATCCTCGCTTTATCACCTCTTTATCACGCCTTAGTAAATCTCCCCCCCTGAAGTCTGACTATCAAGAGAGGTGCCCATCTCTGACTGATTGAGGGTGTTCAATTTTGAACCAAGATGCAAGGACAAAACTTATAGATGTCCTTAAGTATTCCTGGCCATAGCAAGTGTGGAAGGAGGAGTTATTAGTACAATATATTAGTGTTTGTTCCCTTTAATGAAGGATGAAAAACAAACTGTAAGGTAGCTTTGGTTCCTGTACAGCCATGAAGAATTATGTTTTCAAAAGTTTCATTTATTAAAGGGGAGGTCTGGTCACCTTTATAAAATACTACTGCAAAACATTCATTATCTCTTCTCCTTTTTCTCTTAATGCTTGGAGTGCCAGGGGGGTACCCCTGAGACACTCAAAGGGTTAAACATGACATCATAGGAACAAACCTGTACAAGGCAAATCAGGCCTCCATTCATCAACGTATAAATTGAAATGAAGGATTCAAACTTTGATAAATTGAGGGGCCACATGGTGGAAGAAAATTGAGATCAGTTCTGGGCAAACCAGCAGTAAATCCATACCTCCCAACATTCCAAATGGCCAAAGAGGGACACTGGTGTTTCAGGGGCTGTTGATGGGGGTGTGGCTGGTTGACAGGGCATTACAGATAATTTTTTAAAGTTATTTCATGACTAATTGACACCTCTTTGTGTAACTGAATAAATGATTTAAACAAGATCAAGTTATTTAATTTACATAGACTAATTTATAAACACATATACTGAAGTTTAAACAAACATTAATGTGAGTTTCATTGCTGTGGATCAATGTGATACACTTATATATACACCACACAGTCTGATCTCCTAAAAAAGAGGGACACCAGGGTGGGAAAGAGGGACAGAGGGATTTGGATCTCAAAGAGGGACTGTCCCTCGTAAAGATGGGCACTTGGGAGGTATGGTAAATCTGGGAATAAATACAAATTCCCATTGTATTTAATTGGACTTATAGCTTCCTTGAATGCCATAGAGGCCTCCAGTGAATTGCAAAATTGTACCATAGTGGACAAATAGAAATTCCCACAATGTCCTTTGCTTTAAATAGAGATTTTAACCCCTTGAATGTTGGAGACCTCTTTAGCATGCAATGGTTTAAAATCAGATGCTGGGTTTATTTGTTTATTGTAGCACAGATGAATTGCACTGCTCCACTTTTCATTGTATATAATGGCCCTATAGCTAACACATTGGGGGTTATGCATTAAGGTGTGAGAAAGAGGTGACTTCTCCACTGATATCACTTCGTCAATTCCTATGTAATTCTATGGAGCCCTTGCACTGTGGTGTGATAAAGAGGTGAGAAAGTGGAGATGAATTCACCAGTGATACCATTTCTCCCATTCCTACATTATTCTATGGAGCTTATGCAGTAAGATCACTCAAACTTGGAAAATCTTAGTGCATAGGCTACATAGAAACTGGAGAAGTGATATCACTGGAGAAGTCATCTTCACTTAATCACCCCTTAGTGCATCTCTCCCATTGTGCAATGTGGAGACCAAACAAAGAAGGCTACATCTGTTTTGCACAAGGCTGAACTTTATCAATGAAGAATTGTATTTGAGTTTACTCATTTGTGGGCCACTCAGAAAGTTAATGGTTTGACTAAGAAATACACTGTTGTTCCTTAGACTCTGATTGGCATATCCTGTGTAAGTTAATGAGAGTACACATATGCATACCTCCCAACATTCAAGCATCCAAAGAGGGACACTATAGTTTTAGGTGGTGTTGTTGGGGGTGTGGCTGGTGGGTGGGGCATTATCAATAATTTTTAGGTCATTTCATGACCTTATGATACCTCTTTGTGTAACTGAATAAATGATTTAGAGCAAGAACAAAGCATTTTACATACACATATAACTGAAGTTTAAACATACATGAATGTGAGTTTTATTGCTGTGGAGCGATGTGATACTCTTATATACACACTAAACAGTCTGATTGCATAAAAAAGAGGGACATCAGGGTGGTAAAGAGGGACAGAGGGATTTGGGTTTCAAAGAGGGACTGTCCCTCCTAAAGAGGAACACTTGAGAGGTATGCATATACTCATGTAGCATATGCAGGGCTTTAGCGGTAAAATCCCGCTTATGCTGAGCATTACCCTGCTGAGCACAAGCAAGCATCCAGTAGGCCGAGATATATGTTCACTTATTCGTACTCTTCTCTCCTGAACCTGTGAATGCTTGAGAGCTCTCCAATATATTGCACTGCAATGTGTTGGTGTGGGTTCTAGTATCCAGAAGGTTAAATAAGAAGGTAACTTTTTATATGAACAATATTTATTGTAATTCTTTCCTGTTGAGTAAAGCAATTCTGGCCTATAGTTCATTTAAAAGTTAATACAGTTCAAACTTGTTTTTTGTTTGTTTTAATCAAAATGCAATTTTCTGTAAAGATCAACATATGTTACTGTTCCTGACGCCTATTATGGAGTACCATAGGCTTTGGCTCAAACTATCCTATAGTGCCTTATAACAAAACAATGCATTCAGGCACCAGTTAGTGCTGTTGTTCACAGTTTGATGAAAAAGTTTGAGCTGTGTTAACTTTTAATGAAACCTATTATGCAAAATAGAATATTGGAGAGCACAGAAATTCCAATACATGACCATATTTGTACTAGTATGCGGTACTGTGAATCAAATAAACCATACAAAAAAAAAACAGAGCCTAGAAGATCCACTTAAAGCGGAACTTTCACCTCTAATACACTGGGTCTCATATGATTATTCTAGTAAAATGTATGTAGTTTGACATTTTTTTTTCCTAAGTACATATTTTAGAAGATAGATGCTCCAAAATTGAGAACGAATATCATTACGCTGTGGCACAGGGTAATGTCAGCACAGTGGAGAAGGACTAGTCCTCAAATTCTCCTCCCATCTCCCTCCTAGCTCTCTCTAGGAGCATGTTTACAATTCCCTTCATGGTGATGTGCAGCACGTATATTGTAACAGCAAGCTCCATACTCTTGCTATTACAATATACGTGCTGTGCATCACTATGAAGGGACGTGTGAACGCTTTCCCAGGGAGAGCTAGGTGGGAGGAGAACTTGAGGACTGGGAAGTCCTGCTGCACTGTGCCGACATTGCCCTGTGCTGCAGAATGCGGAAGTGCCGACACCAAGTCTAAATTTTAGAGCGAATATCTACTAAAGTATGTACTTAGAAAAAAAACCCCAGCAATCTACATACCATTTTACTAGATTAATCATATGAGACACAATGTATTAGAGGTGAGATATCCGCTTTAATTAAAATAAAATTAATTACAATTAACTTAATTAAATAAAAAATGTTATATCCAAAAAAATCAGTTTATTAAACTGAAAAGAGTAAAAAAACAGCTCACCTCACACAGATAATCTCAATATACCCCTGAGTCCAAGAAATCCCCACAAAGATAATAAAACCTCTAAAACCAAATCTCACCTTAGCAGTGCTGCATCCCACCTATATAATAATATACAGGGATAAAATGATACCACATACATATATAATAATCATAACAAATAGTATCACTAAACCCAATATTTTGTGGTAATCATATCAAAGTGCAGTTCATCGACTTGTAGGTGAATTAAAGCGCATAATGTGGCAGTAAGCCAAGCAAGTGAAAGGAAGCAGACTGATATTAGCGGCCAAACTGGAGCAGAAACAGATGTAGCACACTGTTAGTGAAGATACCACTGGTAAGTAAAGGATGATTTAATGGGGAGGATAGGATAGGGAGGAAAATATACAGTTCTTTAACCAGATGATAGTGATCAAATCCCTGGCTTTAATGCCACTCATCTCTTGTCTCAATGTTCTAGTCCTCCTCCACTGTCAAAACCTCTCCAGCTGAATATATGTTTCAAATCACCATCTGTAGAATGTCCTCTAATGTCTGCTCGATGTCCTCTTTCCCTTCACTGCAATAAATGTCTCATCCATTTTGCACATAATACATGAGTATGTAGATTTCATTGCTGCTCCTTAAACAAGAATAGCCTCACACCAAAGCATTCCCCCTATTTTTGAAGTATCCTAGCAATTCTTAAGGTGATGAGTTAAAAACAAAAACATCAAAAACCAACAGCATGCAACAGTTTATTACATGCAGAAAGTAATCATTTGAAATCTTTTATAAGGAGTATATTTGAGGTTACATAGAAACTGTAATGAAGTGAGTGACTTTCAGAGTGACAAAGGACTTAACTGTGAGATTTTTGAAGAGAGCCTGTTCTTGTAAGTAATCAGAGGGCACTAAATCAAAATAGGGATAATTTCATTTTTTAAAATAAAAGAGAAGGTCCTTAGATAATCAGGTTAGGTTCATTACAATCTATGGTACACACTGGGCAAGTCTGCAGGGGCTCCAGTGTAAACACCGGCATCTACTGTTCTAAAATGAGAACTTGAAAAAATGGTTCCACAAAATGGTGGACAAGGGAGCATCTAAGTTAAAGAATAAAAGAAAACAGACAGGGGGCACCAATAATGCCTTATCACACTAAATATATGAAACGAATACTATACGAATAACACTCACTTGAGTGAATGGTTGTGTATTAAACCTGCATGTACACACAAAGTTATACAGGCAAGAAGAGAACTTCCTACCGTCTCTGCTCAGTCTCTCACCTTGCTGAATATCCCTTTCTGTCCAAAAAGATCCCTTCAACAGGCAAGCTGGATCTCAGCAAATGAATAGATATTTTATTGTGTGTATATAAAAACACTTAAAACTTTTAAAAAACATATACCTCTATGCTACGCATTTCGCAGTTGCACACTGTTTCATCAAGGCTGTGGTAACAAGAAACGGAGCAAGGTTGCCTCAAAGAAATTAATATGCAGGTCTATTCCATGATTGGATGATTAGTGATTGGTATGTGTTGTTTCATTGATGTATGTGGTATAAAAGTAAAGATAAAAATAAAAGGAACATGCTAAATATGAAATACTGTAAAATTGCATTTACACTTTTACAGACTGCATTTTACATTATTTGAGTTAAAAGTTTTATGTTTTTATGTACACACAATAAAGATAAAGATTTATTTGCTGGAGATCCAGCTTGCCTTTTGAAGGGACCTTTTTGGATTGAAAAAGATATTCAGCCAGATGAGAGATCGAGCAGAGATCTTTACATGCTAGTATAGCTGTGTGTACACATAGGTTTACTACACAGCCATTCATTCTTATAGTATTCATTGCATATATTTAGTGTGATAAGGCACTATTGGTGACCCCTGTCTGTTTACTTTTTTCCCATGTGCTTGGCTCCATGAGGGGAGTATTTCAGGTGAGCAGCCAGAGTATCCCACTAGAGGAAGAATATAGATGCTGTCTAAGGGAGCAGCTCCATTTCCCTGAGTTTGAGGGCTGGTTTGCACATAAGTGCATTTCCAGCTGTTATTTTGAGTGAGTAATATACTGATGGTGGTGGTGTGATGATGTTCAAGAGTTAGACGTTATTGCACAAGAAGTGCCTCCTTTTCCTTTTTTGTCTCCATAATTTAAAGAATAAGTTGGTGCATAGTGAGTTTACGGAATAGGTTGGTGCATAGCGAGTTTACAGGACTACCTGCAGACAAAACTTGATTAAACTGTATGAGACCTCCTGGTACTTACAGATGCCAGAGACCAACAAACAAATGTGACAAACGCACACCAAGACAGAACAAAATAAAGTGTTTTGTTCCAGGCAGAGTGGCCTCTCAGGGTCTGCTCAAGTGATGTTTCACTGTCGTCCAATACAGGTCACTGGTACTCTGGGAGGCGTAAGTCCCCTTTAATAGGCAGGAACAACTATGCAAATGATTTGCAAGGGGCGGAGCCTCCCCTCTTACTTAAGCCACCTTCTGGCCAGAGCCACTTAGATTGATTTGTTCCTGGAGTGCTTTGCACACCAGGTAGAGAACATCTATGCATCTTAGTGTTTTATTATTTTTTTATTCAAATATGGAATACCACCATTAGGAGGGTGACCATGGCTGTGAATTGCCCTCTTTAAAGTGGCTGGTGCAGCTTCCAGGGATTTTCTGTGGACCTTATGCCCTGAAGAGGGGACAGCTTGTGTTAAGCAGCTTCCCTACTGGGGAATTTACCTCTGGTTCTTTCCCACCTTATCATGGTCACCTGAAGACAGAAGTCCTGCAGGAAAGGTGAGTCACCCATTGAGTGCTGAAGGTCCACTTGTCCCCACAGTGTCCCTTTGATGGGCTTGTATTTGGGAGTTTCAATACAATAGGGTGTTTTTATTGCATTATTACTGTTTTATGCAATTTCTGTGGTATTCTCTGGGTTTTGGAGCTTTTGGTATTCGTTTACTCATGTTTCTTATGTGTTTCATACTTGTTTGGGCACTTTTTAATGTTTTCTTAAACTTTGTTAAAAATGGTGTTCCGCGCCTTTAAGCGCGGCTTTTTCCCGCTCAGACGCAAGGGCTCCTTTACTCTCTATGAGAATTCACAGTGTGGGACATATCTCTGGAACCGCTTGTCACAGCAACTTCAGAGAGGGCTCATTTTAATGCTAGGCTCCTGCTCTATCATCCGGAATGTGTTTTATGTATGTGGGGTGTTCAGGGGGGCTTCGGGCACTGTTTGGGGTACTTGTAAGGGAAAACTACATTTCCCATGAGCGCCTGGTTCGCGCTCGTTTCTGATTGGCTGTCATGACGGCCGCCATTTTGTGGTACTTTTCCTAAGCGAGTACACTACGCAGGGACCGAGCCTTCTCTCTCCTCAACAGATTAACCCTTCGCTGGCCAGATAAGTCCGAATTTAGACATTTCTGGGGTGAAACTTTAATCATTTACACTTTTTCTGGGTGATAGTGTTATTAGTGGGGTATATTGACGCTGTGAGCATGTCTACTTCACTGGAGCTAGGGGCTAGACCCAAGTCTAAGGAGGATGGGGGGTCTGCTACCCCCATGGCGTTTTGCTCCTCTTGCCACATTGGGCTGTCTACCGATAATGTGGGGGATCTATGCCCTAATTGTACTGGTCAAGATAGCAACCCTGGGCTTTCCAGCCACGCTATTGAGCCATCTTGGGTGAGGGAGTTTAAAGCTGCCACTAGGGATCTCAGATCCACGCTTCAACTCTTTCCCTCTCAGATACAGGGGGCTCTCCAGGTCTGGCAGACCCCCTCTACCATCAGGACCTCCCTGCCTAAGCCACAGGGAGCTCCTGATGTCACTGACTCTTCTGAAGAAGAACTCTTACAGGATTCTGATGCTGAGGAACGTACTGTTATTGAATCTAACAGGTCCATTGGGGACCCCTATGAGTGTGACCCTGAAGTCTCGGCTGAGGGTCTGATCAGAGCGGTTCTGAATACGCTCAACCTTCCTCTGACTCAGAAATCCACTTATGATCCTACTGATGTTTTTCAGAAAAAGCCATCTAAGCCAGTTGTTTGTTTTCCAACTAACCCTACTCTTGCCCGTCTGGTCTCTGAGGCATGGAAGAATCCTGATAGATCTTCCTCTGTCTCTAAAAAGTTTGCTAAACTATACCCTTTTCCTGAGGCTGAGCTGGCAAAATGGGTTCATCCTCCCAAGGTGGATGCTCCTGTTTCTAGACTATCCAAGTCTACCACTTTGGCTGTCTCTGATGCCTCTGCCCTGCAGGATTGGACGGATAAAAAGCTAGAGCTTTCTCTTAAATCTATTTTTGCCTCCATTGGCACTGCCATGCGCCCAACCTTTGCTGTGGCATGGGTTAATAGAGCCATTGCGGCCTGGACTGAACGACTGACTGAAGCAGTTCGCCAGGATGCGCCAGTATCTGAACAGTTGCAGCTCCTTGCTAATATCACTGAAGCTCAGAACTATGTTGCTGACGCTGCTTTTGATGCTGTGCGCATGATGGCGAGGGCCTCCACTTCTTCTGTGGTGGCCAGACGCGCTCTTTGGCTGAAAATTTGGTCTGCTGATACAGCCTCTAAGAAAGCCTTGCTTTCCTTGCCCTTTCAGGGGAATTTGCTTGTTGGGTCTGAACTCAAAGAAATGATCAGTGAGGCTACTGGCGGTAAAAGTACTCTTCTACCCTCAGTCTTTAAGAAAAAGTTTCCAGCCAAACGCAATCGGTCCTTTCGTTCCTTTCAGACTGAGACACGCTCCTCGGCCCAAACGGGTCCTCCCACTACGCGCTCCTCCTCCAAGCCCAAACAGTCCTGGAAGCCCAAAGTTGCCCCCAAGGCCAAGACCTCCAAGACTGCTTCGGCATGACTCGCCGAACCCGGGTCCGCATCCGGCTGTAGGTGGTCCTCTCCGCATCTTTCGCCGGACTTGGGAGGAGTCAGTGGCGGACCCATGGGTTCTTCAGGTGGTGTCAGAGGGATACAGGATCCCTTTCTCTTCCCTTCCTCCTTTTCGGTTCCATTTTACTCGTCCTTCTCAGGAACCCACAAAAAGGCGTCTGTTCGACGACGCTATTCAGGATCTCTTGGACAAAGAGGTCCTGGAGGCGGTTCCTCAAGGGGATACAGGTTCAGGATTCTATTCCAACCTGTTTGTGGTAGCCAAAAAGGACGGAGGAGCTCGTCCCATTTTGGATCTCAAAGATCTCAATGCCTATGTGGTGACTTCCCACTTCCGCCAGGAGTCCCTGCGTTCTGTGATTGCAGCAATGTCTCCAGGGGAGTTTCTTGCCTCCCTGGACCTTCAGGATGCTTATCTTCACATCCCTATTCATCCGTAGAGCAGGCGGTATCTCAGGATTGCCTGCCACAAGGGACACTTTCAGTTTGCAGCGCTCCCCTTTGGGCTGACTTCAGCCCCTCAGGTCTTCCAGAGGGTGTTAGGCTCCTTGATAGCGGTGCTTCATCAGGATGGGATCAGAGTGACCCCATACATGGACGATCTCCTACTGAAAGCCTCCTCAGCGGAGCTTCTCCGTCAGCAATTACAGAAGTGCATGCACACCCTGAACCGTCATGGCTGGATCCTGAATCTGGACAAGTCAGACTTGGTTCCATCTCAGAGGCTTCTGTTCCTGGGTCTCCTGTTCGACACTCGCCAATGCATGGTGTTTCTTCCAGAGGACGTGGCTCACCAGATTGCCGTCAGAGTGGCTGGGATTCTGGACATGGACGAAATTCCGGTACCGAAGTTGTCGTCTTTAGTGGGGAAGTTCATTCCACGATCGAAGCAGTCCCATTTGCCATGGCCCACTCCAGGGAACTTCAGAGATTTGTGATCCAGACGTGCAGGAATCATCCAGATCATCAACATCTGTCTGTTTCTCTTCCTCCTCATGTCGAGTCGAGTCTGCACTGGTGGTTAGATCTCTCTCATCTCCTGAAAGGGAGATCCTTTCTAGTTCCTCGTTGGACCACAGTCACAACGGATGCCAGCCTTCGGGGCTGGGGTGCAGTCTGGGGTCGCTTCAGTGCTCAGGGGAAATGGGGTCTGGAGGAATCCCTTCTCTCCATCAATGTTCTGGAACTTCGAGCTGTTCGGCTTGCCCTGAGGCACTGGGAGTCTCAACTGACCGGTCTTCCGATCAGAGTGGAGTCCGACAACGCCACGGTGGTGGCTTACATCAACAGGCAAGGCGGCACAAGAAGCGGTTCCGCCTGGTGGGAGGTCAAGGATATTTTGTCTTGGGCAGAAGATCACGTGCCTGTCATCTCTGCAGTTCATATTCCAGGCGTGGACAACGTCATGGCAGACTTCCTCAGTCGTCACACCGTCGACAGCGGAGAATGGGCTCTTCATCCAGAGGTGTTTCACATGCTCACTCAGCGGTGGGGGATGCCTGTGGTGGACCTGATGGCTACCAGACACAACAGGAAGGTTCCGGTGTTTTGCTCCCGGTTGAGGGACTCCCTTGCTCTAGCAGTGGATGCCTTGTCGATCCCTTGGGAATTCTCCCTGGCTTACATCTTCCCTCCTCTTCCTCTATTGATCAGAGTTATCCAGAAGTTGAAGAGGGAGCGTTGTCCTGTCATCCTGATCGCTCCAAACTGGCCTCGCCAGTCCTGGTATCCGGAGTTGATGGCCATGTCAGTGACGGATCCGATCCCGCTTCCTGCCCGTCCGGACCTACTTCTTCAAGGATATCTGTGGAAGGAGGATGTTCACTCTCTCCATTTGATGGCATGGCGGTTGAATCCTCGATTCTAGCAAAGAAAGGATTTTCTCCTTCTGTGGTGTCGACTATGCTCAGTGCTCGTAAGCCTGTGAGATCTATCATCGCATATGGTCAACTTTTGTGACATGGTGTTCTGATAAGAAGTTATCCCTTGAATTTCATCTTCCCACTGTCCTGGCCTTCTTGCAGGACGGTGTGGATAAGGGGCTCAGTCTGAGTTCCCTCAAAGTTCAGACTTCTGCCTTGTCTGTGTTTTTCCAGGAAAGGATCGCTATCCTTCCTGATGTGAAAGTTTTCTTCCAAGGTGTGACTCATGTTCGACCTGCCTTCAAGAGTCCTGCTCCCCAGTGGGACCTCAATTTGGTGCTGGGAGTTCTCCAGCGACCACCGTTTGAATCCTTGGCTTCCATTACATTACGTCTCTTGACTTGGAAGATGGCCTTCCTTTTGGCTATTGTTTCAGTTCGCCGGGTAGCAGAGTTACAGGCTTTGTCTTGTAAACCTCCTTACCTGGTGTTCCACAAGGATAAGGCTGTGCTTCACACTACCAAGGAATTCTTACCCAAGGTTGTGTCCGAGTTTCACATCAATCAGGAGATTGTGGTTCCCTCTTTCTGCCCTAATCCTTCATCTGACAAGGAAAGAGATCTCCATCTGTTGGATGTGGTGCGTTGCCTCAAGTTTTATGTTCATCGCACCGAGTCTATCAGGAAGTCTGACGCTCTATTCGTCATTCCTGAGGGGCCTAGGGCAGGGAGACCGGCTTCCAAAGTTACCATTGCCTCTTGGATTAAGGCTACTATCCGTGAAGCCTATAAATTGAGGAATAAGCATGTTCCCTTCCGGGTGACTGCCCATTCCACCAGGTCTATTGGGGCCTCTTGGGCCTACAAGAATCAGGCTTCTGCTGATCAACTGTGCAGAGCGACCACTTGGTCCTCTGTGCACACTTTTTCTAAGCACTATCGAGTTGATGTACTGGCTTCGGCTGATGCCAGTTTTGGAAGGAAGGTCCTGGAGGCAGTCTTGCCTGTGTAGGTCTTCCGCTCTGTGATCCTTAGTGCCTCCTTACTGTTGAGCCCGGTTGGCTCTGGTTCCGTGTGCTGTGTTAGTTCAGGGATTGTTCCCTTGGTTGGTGTCCGTTGACACTTACAGTTTGGGCTATGTTATTAACTGGGTCATAGCAGTTCTAGTGACTTGGGCCTTGCGCCTGGTCCTTGCCTTACTTCCCGCCTCTGGATCAGCTCAATGTTTGTACATCCCAGAGTACCAGTGACCTGTATTGGACGACAGTGAAAATAGGATTTTAGTCTTACCTGTTAAATCCTTTTCACTTAGTCCATACAGGTCACTGGTCTCCCACCCTGTCAAGGGACCAGTCTTGGCTCTCCTGTGGCATTCAGTGGGAGACCGTTCGGGCATGCTCACAGGAGTCTTTCTTTTTGCTTACCTGAGGTCAGTTTTGGGGTCTCAAATCAATCTAAGTGGCTCTGGCCAGAAGGTGGCTTAAGTAAGAGGGGAGGCTCCGCCCCTTGCAAATCATTTGCATAGTTGTTCCTGCCTATTAAAGGGGACTTACGCCTCCCAGAGTACCAGTGACCTGTATGGACTAAGTGAAAAGGATTTAACAGGTAAGACTAAAATCCTATTTTTTCACTCCCATGTGCCATCGCAGTGAGGAAATATCCATTTCCATATCAGACTGGTCCCCCCCCTCAGACAGTCATGCTCCGAAATGTCAGGTAAATTCTTTTTGCACATGAGAAACAGCACAACAACAGACTTAAATTTTGACCTATGTGGTGCAGCTGATTCACTCTAGGCACATAGTGAGCAAGGGCCCATGCCTGGGATGCCCTTCTGGAAGAATAACAAACAAATGTGATGAACACACCAAGACAGAACAAACAAACAAATGTGAAGAACACACTAAGACAAAATAAAGTCTTTTGTTCAAGACAGAGTGGTCTTTCAGGTGCTGCTTAAGTCATGTTTTTCACTCCCAATGTGTCACTGAAGAGTGGAAATTTCCATATACATATCAGACTGGTCCCACTGTCATACAGGCCAGCTCCGTAATGTCAGGGAAATCCTCTCTGCATAAGAGGATCAGTACAATCACAAACATATGTATGCTTATGTGAGCCTCGTCAGTGAGATGCAGCTGATTCCCTCTAGGCACATGGAGAACAAAGGCCAATGCCTGGGATGCCTTTCTCACTTAGGGAAACAAATGTGGCTAATGCACACTGAGAGATAACAAAATAAAGTGGTTTGTTCAATGCAGAGTTGCCTCAGGTTCTGCTTAAGTTAAATTTTTCACTCAGATGTGCCTTCGGGTAGGACTTGTCTGATATGGATATGGAAACTTCCTCTCTGCAATGGCACATGGAAGTGAAAAACATGATTTGAAGCACCACTGAGAGGTCACCATGCCTTAAAACAAATCACTTTATTTTGTGGGTGTTCGTCACAATGTTTCTTTTTATTTCTCCCTAAGTTGGAAGGGTATCCCAGGCATGGGTCTTTGCTCTGAGTGTACCTAGAGGGAATCAGCTGTACAATACTGATGAGGCCCGCAAAAGCCAAAACATATGTGGTTGTCCTGTATCTCTCGTGTGGAAAGGATGTGCATGATAGATGAGACATTTATAGTAGTGAAGGGGAAGAGGATATTGAGCACACATTATAGCATGTTCTACAAACATCTGGAGTGATCCTGTGGATGGTGATATGAAACACATATTCAGCTGGATAAGTTTTCACAATGTGAATGTGGGAGGAAGACTAAAACATTGATATGAGTGAAGGTAAACCTGGGAATTTGATCGCTATTATCTAGTGAGAGAACTGTATATTTTCTTCTCTGTCCTATTCTCCCCATTAAATCATCCTTTACTTACCAATGACATCATCATTAACACAGTTTTACATCTGTTTCTGCTCCATTGTGGCCGCTAATCTAATTCTGTTTCCTTTCACTTGCTTGTCTTACTGCAACTTCTACTATGTGCTAACTTCATGCTCTTTAATCCGTCTACAAGTGGATGAACTTCACTTTGATATCTTTATATGTACCATGAAATATTGCATTTAATGATACCATTATCATAGTTATTTTTATATATGTATGTGATATCATTTTATCCCTATGTATTATATATGTGTGATGCAGCGCAGCTAGGGTGGAATTTGGCTTTATACTGTATGTGTTTCTATATTTGTGGGGTTTTCTTGGACCCAGAGATATATTGAGATGATCTGTGCACGCTGTTTTTTAAATTTTTCTTACATTTAATAAATTAATTTATATTTTTGATTTTTTTTATATAATTATTTACATATTGATTACATTTGGTAAAATGCTTTGATATATATATATATATATATATATGTATGTGTATATATATATATATATATATATATACAAAAGTTAATGGTGTTGCCAGCAAATATTACAAGTACACTCATCAGACTTATAATTAATAATTCTGTGCATTTATTTGGCAATGTTTCGGCCACCTTAAGGGCCCTTATCAAGTGTGTCCAGTAAATGTCTTTACAACCTGCTATAGAGGTATCCATTTTCTTGATAAATGTTTCTCTGTTCCAGGTCTTGGTGCTCCCCTGTCTCCTACCTATGGCAAGGCATTTTCCCATGGAGGCGCCATGGAGCCAACACAAAATCAAAATAGACGGTAATCTCTTGTTCTTTTCACTTTTAGTGTTAATGTGAAAATATTCCTTCTGTTGGCAGAAGATCATGTCCCAGTAAAAGGGTTTAACCTGTATTGTAGGTCCTTTTCACGTGGGTGACACTTGTACCGACAGAAAATCGTGAAAAAAAATACAAAAGCCGTGAATCAAACTCTTATGGGGCATTTCACATAGGCATCGCAAGCTGCAGTTGGCTCAGAGATGCAGCATGCTACAACTTTTATCAGGCAGTACACTGTAACAAATTTGTAGAATTTACTTCAATGGAATCGTACTGAAATCACAGTAAAATTACACATATGTTGCAGGTAGCTGTTTTTCCTGATTTTTTCCACATCTGTGGGATGCTTGGAAAACCTTGCACCGATTTTTTTAATTGCAACAAAAAAGTTGCACTACAAGTCGCCTGTGTGAAAGAGCCCTTATTCTTTAACTGTCTGATCACATGAACTGTAGCCAGGTGGTACTGTTGCTGTTAATACCTGTGAAAAGTCATAGACACAAGCTTTCCATAGATAGATATAAAAACAGCGCCACCTGGCTGCAAAATATCTTGACTTCAGAAAAATGTGAAGTTCATTCTATAATAACCTTTGAAACAACCCTTGTTTTACTCAATACAAAAAGCTCCATGAGATATATCATTTTTTCCACATCTGTGGGATGCTTGGAAAACCTTGCACCGATTTTTTTAATTGCAACAAAAAAGTTGCACTACAAGTCGCCTGTGTGAAAGAGCCCTTATTCTTTAACTGTCTGATCACATGAACTGGAGGTTGTTTTGCCAACTTAGTATATGATTTGTAGTCGCTAATGTGCTCAGCCTGAATTTATACTCTTGGTACTTCCCCCCATAGCAAGAAGCTATTTTCAGGCACAGGAAGCAAGGGTCAGGAGTGGCAGGATTTATATAAGTTTTCTTTCCCAGAGGCAGAAATCTTCCTCTTCCAGCAACCCATTCTATTGCTTATTTAACTTACATCCCACATTAAAACAATAAAAAGGGAAAATGATCATGGAAAACACTCACACCCATGGAGGCATAATATGACTGTTTATGAAGATCACAAAACAGAACCTAAAATTTTCAAAAAACGTTTTATTTACTTGCCCAGAAGTCCTGCGAGATCAGTGAAATCCTAGATTCTCATCTTTACCCATAAATCAGCTGGGACATCTGAAAATAAAAGTCACTGCTAAAAGAACAGAAAATTAGTCAGTGGAAAATTAATTACTAGAGTTAAAGGGGCAGTAAACCCTAATCATGAAAATATATGTGTTAGCACTTTTTCCTGTTGAGTAAGAAAAAGGTACTGCAGATGCTGGGAGATGATTCTTTTAAAAGTTATTACAGGGCAAACTTGCATTTCTTTTTTTAGAATTTGAGCTCAAGATTATTTTGTAGCCAGGCGGTACTGTTGCTGTTAATACCTGTGAAAAGTCATAGACACAAGCTTTCCATAGATAGATATAAAAACAGCGCCACCTGGCTGCAAAATATCTTGACTTCAGAAAAATGTGAAGTTCATTCTATAA
Organism: Rhinophrynus dorsalis; assembly: GCA_037306005.1. Taxonomy (NCBI): domain Eukaryota; kingdom Metazoa; phylum Chordata; class Amphibia; order Anura; family Rhinophrynidae; genus Rhinophrynus; species Rhinophrynus dorsalis. Next base: position 120,943,197 of record CM074724.1, read on the forward strand.
TAACCTTTGAAACAACCCTTGTTTTACTCAATACAAAAAGCTCCATGAGATATATCGTTTACTGACCCAGTAAATGCTCGGCAAATCACAGCTGAGCTAGTCATATTTTAATTCCTTACTCCAAATCAGGGTTGGGTTCGTTAATCTCCCCCAGAATGGACAACCCTATCCCCCTCAGGTTTGATGTGGTCTAATGACCGCATGTATTTTGAATCTTCCTCACCCAGCTCTAACAGGTTCAGATGGGGGGGGGGGGCAAAAGTTTGATATTTTTTTTTTTAAATAATTAACCCCTCCAAAACCCAAAGTAATGTAAAATATTATTATTATTATTATTCTTTATTTATATAGTGCTGTACAGTTCTTTTAAGCAACATGTGGACTGGTTTATAGAATTTTGGGTCCCATTTCCTCTCCCTCCAATGGGCCCCCTTCAACCTACAAGGTCACAGCCCATGGCTCTCCAGCTGTAGTTGAAATGCAACTGCCATTATCCTAAGGATGATGGTAGTTGTAGTGTAGCATTATTTAAATACACAGATATTGAGCACTTGTTACATCCTATATAATAATTTCCTAGGATGTTTGTCACGATGCAGTCATGCTCAGTAGAGACTGCCTGCATTTGGGCAGTCATGCGCAGTAGAGACTGCCCGCATTCAGGCAGTCTACTGCACATGATTGCATCACATGAGTGAGGCAACCCAAGACTGCATCGCGTGGAGCAGTGAGGTAGCGGCCTCTTAACCTTTTGCATGCCAGAGGGGTACACAGCGCATTGCACTCAAAGGGTTAACATTACCCAGACCTTGATCCGTGTACATGGGCTTTTACACTAGTATAATAATAACTGAGTGCCAAAGCAGTGCTCAACTTGTAGCACTCACACTCACATATTACTCCCCTCCCTTCTGACACTCAATGAATTAATCTACATTAACTCTGCAAGTGCTACATGGATGAACTCCCTTTTAACACTAAAACATATATTTCTCTACATCAGAGGTATTCAATCTGTGGCTCTGTAGCTAAGGTTGGACTACAGCTACCATCATAAAAGGAGAGAACACCCCTTATGTAAAAATAGTAACTTTTCGAGTGCCAAAGCGGTGCCAATTTGTTTCACACTAAAAGGGTTAAAGTGCATTACCTTCTTGCATGCCAGAAAGATTAAACACATTACTTTGCACTGTGTTGGGACACTTCTCCTTCTGGCATGCAAAGGGTTAATAAACAAACCTTGATTAGTCTACCACTGCCAAGTCTGGAACAGTGTTTGTGGGGACTGATTTCAAAATAATATAAGGTGGAGGTCTGGAAAGGGAGAGAAGAAAGAGAAATCCCCCCCCACACAAAAGCCCCTGACAAAGCCGTTTGGGGACACGCATTGAGATGGTTAGTTGCTCCAGATGAGGGTTCCAGTGCCTGTTATGTTCCTCTGACAGTCCAGTTTAGAGTAGTGAGAGATAAGTATTATTCTTATTATTTTTTATCTGCTTTATTGACTCATAATTTGTCCACGAGTGATCATTAGCACTTTCAGGTTTGGGATTGTTTTTATGATTATAATTTTTTTACACATTAAGCACTTTGTCAATATATGATTGTATGTGGATTCACCCTCATAGACGGAGTTTATCCTACAGGATAATTGTAAGATTCTTGCACATTTGTGTATTAGGCATATTTAGGAACTCTATCTGGATCATTATGTTTTAAATGCTTTTAAATTTGTGATCTGTCATTTTTGTGTACTCAATAAACATTTATATATTTTTTTGCTACATGATTGTCACTTTTATGTGAGTGCCTCTTTTAAAGAGCTGCTATTGGTGGTTGTTTTGTGTGTGGGGGGGAATTCTCTTTCTTTTCTCCCTTCCCAGACCTCCCCCTTATATTCCTTTGGTTGTTTTTTGGCTCTAGAGTGCACCCTATCATTATGGTATTTACTTGAAGTGACCTTATTGGTTCTAGTGCCTATCCACTCCAGGGATGGGACTGATTTCAAGGCCAAACTTAAGAGGGTGCGATGAGAGGCAGGAGCAGCATCGGAAGGGCTCTTGCCATGAGAAAGTACAAACACACTTTGTTCCCTTTCCTGCTGACACCAATGACAAACAGGAGTAGAGATGTTCATGTTGCATGCTGAGGTTTTACCTCGATTCAAGCATGCCCTGTGCCAAAACACCGACACCAGAATATGTTTCTGTCTCTTCAGGACTGTTACCGGTTTCCAAAGCAGCCTTTAGGTACTGACACACACTTTCTCCTTGGTCATGGCTGTTATATGATGTCATAAATTACTATCCCCATGGTGAACTTTGCAAGGCTGCCTCTGATCCAGGGTCCATTTCCTGGGAAATGGAGGAAACCAATGTAGTACCAGCATTGGGGTTCATTTTATTTATTTATTTATTTATATAGCGCACACAGATTACGCAGCGCTTTACACTCATATTGGTCCCTGTCCCCATTGGGGCTCACAATCTAAATTCACCTATCAGTATGTTTTTTTTTTTGGAGTGTGGGAGGAAACCGGAGTACCCGGAGGAAACCCACGCAAACACAGTGAGAACATACAAATTCATTGCAGATGTTGTCCTTGGTGGGATGGACCAGTTGTGTGTGTGTGGGGTGGGGGTCCTATAGGGATTAATGTGCATTTATACTGTCCAATACCACAATGGTATTTAAAGAAATAAATACATATGAATGCAGACAGAGGGGTAGGGAGTCCACCCTCCATAAGGAAATTAAGGGGTCTAGTGGCTGAATAATGCAGCAAGCTTTTTCCTGTTTTGCCACTCTGGGCCAAAATACTTGTACACTCCCTCACCCAAGCACCACTGTGTCAAAACAGATTGTAAGTGGTAAGTTGCGGTAGAAGATGGCAGGGATGACCTCTATATCCTGGGATGAGGACTTCTGGCCCTGCTTGGATTGCTGTTCAATCCATGGAGTCCTCTGAAAGTTGGGGTCCGACAGAAAATTCCCCACTTCCCGAGAAGGCCGATCCCAGCCTGATTATTTAAAATACTAGTTGAAGAGCCTGTGTATACGAGCCACAGTGCCGGATGGTCACGGTGCAGTCATGCCCATTAGAGACTTCGGAGTGCCCTGCTCTGTATCAGCCTTGTCACGGGCAGTCTCTACTGCACATAACTGCAGCACGGTCAGCACTTTCTACTTCACATGACTGCGTTGTTACAAACTATTTAGCGAATTTTTATATAGGATGTGTAGCTCTGAATGTGCTTCACTTTATGTAGAAACAATGATTATTTTTTCCATTAGCACAGATCATCAAATACAAGGCTAGAATCTCAAATTTGGTCCTTGGAGATTGTCTACTCTTAACATTCATGTGATGTGTGTTTAAAAAGCTTTTAAGCAAGCCCTGAATCAATAAAGGATATCATTATGAGAGTAAAAGCAATACAAAATGTTTTAGTCAAAAAGGTAATATGGGGTAGTATTTAGGAAACTAAAGCAGCAATTCTGGGGCAAAAAGATGCACCACAGTCGAATCCATTCGATTTAACATTTGGAATGCTAGAGGTAGCAGTGCTATGGAGTCCTCTGTGGCATTCAAGGGGTTAGAAGCTCCATTTAAATCAAGGCAATTTTGGGGAATTTATATTTGTCTATTATGGTGCAATTGGCTTGCTCCAGAATTGTTTATCTTTAGCTTCCTAAACACAGGAACTATAACTATAGGAATAAGTAATTTATATTGTGTTTAAAAGAAGCATTTAGATAGGTAGGTGTCCTTTATACAGCAGTCAGTCATAAATATAATTTATTTATTGTTGCATAGTAACTGCGGTTAAAGGGATAGTAATACTTCAAATGTAAAAAAAAATATGTTGTAGGGTTTAAAGTAAAACAAGAGTACTCCCACTGCGGGACCATAAATCTCCATAGGATGGTGTAGCAACAGCGCCACTGTACAATTCAGGCCACTGTGATATTGCACCTAAAAAATTAAACTTTGAAAATTAATAACTTTTGAATGAAACACCTTTCAGCAGTGGAAGTACTCTTGTTTTACTCAGGGGATAAACCCTACAACATATTTTTTTTTACATTTTAAGTATTACTATCCCTTTAATAGATATACCTTACTGCTGCATGAAGGACAATTTCCTAATTCCTTCTATTACACAAATTAAGAGCCATTCATTTCAGTTCATTTCAATTCAGGACATAGTTCCCCATATAAAATATTTTTAACCCAAGTAGCCAGCAATGCATTCTGCTGTGAAAGTATTGATATGAATGTGCTATGGCTCATACTTTATATAGTAATATGATATGTTACAAGCTTTTTTTAATTCTACCTTCTATTCCCCTTTTCTGTTTTTAGCAGCATTTGGAAATGTTGAAATACATTTAGAACAAAAATATACATGTTTTAACCACAGACAGAATGATTTAGTCAGCAAAACACAAAGGGATTTTTTTTTAAATACAGAATAGGTTTTGTCAGGCCACAATAGTCTTGCATTCTGCACAAACTGAGAAAACTGAGGCCTTATTTTTCCTCCTGACCTCAGTTGCTCTTTTGTGAGAAAAGCATCTTACTCTGAGGTCAACCTGAAGTTCATTGACTGAAAAAAAAATACAACACAGACAAGGTTGAGGGGGATGACTGAACGGTCCTGATAATTTGTACAAACCATCTGCCTTTTTTTGTTTGTTTATTTTTGTTAAATCCAGCAAAAGTAGGAAGAGGCATTGACAAGTGAAAATATTGTCACATTGTCTTACAGGCCGGATGGCCGCACACATCCATATTCACATCTGGAGCCTGGCATGCGCTTACTGTTGGAGGGAAAAGAGCAGGAATTGTTGGCCCTGAAGGAAACTGTTCAAGTGAGTACAAGGGCACAGGATGCAAAAAGGAGGAAACAAATCCTGGCTTTGAGCTACCATGTTCGAAGTTTGATGTGGCAAACAGTAGCAGTGATAGGGGACAAAAACATTGCTTTGCAATGAGTTGGAGACCTCTCTAGTATTCAGGGAGTTAAAGAGCCCAATTTAATTCAATGAGAATTTGTGTTTGTCCCCCATGGTATGGTTAGTGTTCCCCAGAACTCCTCCTCCTCTTTTCTTTTATGAACCATGGAATTTAGGGCCATTTTCGAGACGCTACAGAGGAGAATTCTAGGAATACCAACTACACCATTAGACAGGTTTAAAATTCCCCAAAATCCTACCCCTTGAATGTTAGAGAGTTGTCCATAATCCAGTTCATTTAAGTTGGGCTTTTAAGGGAACAGTACACTTTTTAAATAAAAAATATATGTAAAAGGGCATTTTCCTGCTGAATAAAACAAGGGACTCCCGTTGCTGGGAAATGTTTCAATCAAAATGTATTGCAGCTGAGACATATCTTTTATACATTCAACTGTGGTGTAGAATATACATAATAACGATCTTAGACTCAGAAATTGACTTTTTTAACTCACAGTTCTTGCAGGTTTGTAATACACTTTTGGCACTAAGGAAGGTCACTAATGAAGGTCAGGGAAAAGGGGGCCCATCTACCCTGGGTCTCTTGAGGTATACTGTTTCAGAGAAGCCTTATGGACAAAATGTAAAGAAACTGACTCCACTTATGATTACACTGCATATAGAAAATTACAAAATATCTGCTCAAAGGCAAACAAAACTAGCCAAAGCTCAATACTGACAATTTGAGCAGTGATATATCAAAACTGATCAACTTTTTGAAGGTTATTAAAAATATCTACAATCCCCTAACCAGTCTCACCCATCAGCTATAAAAATAAGCAATGAAGCAATACAATGTCCCTTAGCTATAGCTAATGCATTCAACAGCTAATTAATTGGATGTGCCATCTCCCTGATTACACAAAACAAAACTAGTTCTGAAGTAGAAACATTCATTGATCAGTCTCTCTCACCTTCAACCTGGTCCAAAACTACTAGTGAATCTAGTAACTGTAAGTGAAATATATGACCACCTCCTTGAACCCAAAAATGAAATCGCAATTTGAGCCTCACCAATTACCAGCCATGCTGTTAAATCTCACTGCCTCCTGTCCATCCTATTGCATCCCTAATTAATCCCTCATTGTTATCCGGGTGTATGCCCAAAGCCTTAAAAGTGGTTAGGGTTGTGCCTATCCACAAAAGTGGTGATAAAATGTAGTCTCAAGTTACAGACCAATATCCCTACTCCCCACATTATCTGAAGTCCTGGAGAAATGTGTCCACATGCAACTATATTAGTATTACTGTGTGACGGAATGGGTGTCACCCAGAGAATGAAATGTGTCTGTTTTCAGTGATTGCCATTGTCTTAACATGTTCCCATTCTTGAAACCTTAATGTCCCCTGTGTGTGCATGCATTAGAGAGGGTTGTCCAGTTACCAGCAGTGAATGGGTTAGTTAGTGTGTAGGATGGACAGAGGAATGGTGCCATTCAGTCTAGCTAAACCCAGAGATTGTGTTATGAGATAGCCAGTGTTTGTCAGATAGAGAGGGGGGGTAGAGGAATGTGTGCATCTCCCCCCTCACATCAGGCCAAGCAGAACAGACCTGGTAGATGGTACCTGTGACAACACATCCTGTAGGGGGTGGGTAGAGAAAACCTAGAGAGAGAAGGGAGTGAGAGAGAAAGAGTTGGAGAATGTAGGAGCAGGAGAGAGCCTCTCCCCAGCATGGAGGGGGGTAGCCTGGGGCCAGTCTGGAGTTGGACTGGTCCAGGTGCTTTCTGCAGGTGTACTGGAGAAACTGGGACTGGTGAGTGCCCTCACCGGAAGAGTTAGAGTGAGCGGGCACTGTAGGTCCAGGTCCCATTTTCAGTTGTGGGCTGTAAGTCAAGGAAGCTTCAGACACAGAGAGAGAGTACCCTGATGTTCCTACCACAAGGATCTTAGGATGTCTTCCCCAACTCCTCTGCCAGGACTAAAAGATACAAGGAACCTTCATGTGCTCCAGCAGCATGTGTAGTGGGCAGGATGCCTACTCTTGCCTCTAGTGGGACTATGAATAAGCTCCAGCATTAAGCTAAAATGGACTGTGAGTATTATTTGTAACCCCTGGCAAGTTATGCAACTAAGAAGAGAACAGCAGAAGTGCTTAGTTTTTATGTTTTACCCCTGTTTGTTGCCTGTAATTGTTGTCCTATGTTTTGTGCCGTGACCTCCCTAATAAATGCAATTTATTATCTTTTTGTCTGGCTGGATAAATCGCTTAACCCTCGGCCTACCAATAAGTAACCCCTGTACCCCCCCGTCACACTGGTGGCAGCGGTGGGATATCCAGCTTAGGTGTTCAGGGTGTCTGAGGGCAACCCTGACCACTATGTGTGCTAGTTGTGCCAGCTCAGTAGCGTGGTCACTTTAGCACCCAGACAAAAAGACACGGCCAAGGACAACAGTATGGGAACCCCTCCTGTTATTTTTGTTTTGCCTTAGAGTTAGCCTAAGGGACATGTGAGCAAGTACCCTATCAGCACTGCCAGACAAAATGGGACTAGGGGTGTAGTCTGCATCCAGCACCCACTATGCCCTAGCAATGCAGTGATCTACAGCTTTACAGACTTGCCTGGATGATCCAGTACTTCAAAGCAAAGTGGTCAAACATCAAAAGACAGAGTTCCAAAGCAACCAGATCCAGAGGGAAAATTCAGAATGTGCTGAACCAGTGTTGGGTGCCACAGAATCCAAGCATGGGAGTAATGTGACACAGAGACCAGAAGGATAATCCAGAGAGAACATTGCACTACCTTCTCAGCTTAAAGGAAAATCCAGTGGAGGATGCTCTATTCAGAAACCAGTTACAGTGGGAATTTTAATGGAAAAGTTAATCCACCCCAAAAAGCAATGTTGGAAGTCTTTGCAGGGGTAAGTGACACTCCTGTGGGGACTGATTCTGATTCTTTATGTTGGACTGATTTAGGTGGGATGGTGTTCTGGGACGGTCTCTTAATTTTGATGGCAGTAAGCTATTGTGTGTGTGTGAGGAAAATGCATTGCCACACCAGAAGATCTGCCTATTTGAAATGTTTTGGGCCTGTTTTTTCCTGCACTCTAATTGGATATGTCTTGCCCTGGAAAGTATCCTGAATCAGTGGACTTTGTTTTGGAACTATCGCCACTAAAGATACAAATGATGTACTGTATATACAAATGCTTTGTAGGCTTGATGTCTGTATTGATAGAAGTATAGGAAATTAGTTAATATGTGGGGACGCAGTGATCTGTCCGTGTGGACTGAACTCTGGGGTCCCCATCTGAAAAGGGGGGACAGACTGTGACGGAATGGGTGTCACCCAGAGAATTAAATGTGTCTGTTTTCAGTGATTGCCATTGTCTTAACATGTTCCCATTCTTGAAACCTTAATGTCCCCTGTGTGTGCATGCATTAGAGAGGGTTGTCCAGTTACCAGCAGTGAATGGGTTAGTTAGTGTGTAGGATGGACAGAGGAATGGTGCCATTCAGTCTAGCTAAACCCAGAGATTGTGTTATGAGATAGCCAGTGTTTGTCAGATAGAGAGGGGGGGTAGAGGAATGTGTGCATCTCCCCCCTCACATCAGGCCAAGCAGAACAGACCTGGTAGATGGTACCTGTGACAACACATCCTGTAGGGGGTGGGTAGAGAAAACCTAGAGAGAGAAGGGAGTGAGAGAGAGAGAGTTGGAGAATGTAGGAGCAGGAGAGAGCCTCTCCCCAGCATGGAGGGGGGTAGCCTGGGGCCAGTCTGGAGTTGGACTGGTCCAGGTGCTTTCTGCAGGTGTACTGGAGAAAATGGGACTGGTGAGTGCCCTCACCGGAAGAGTTAGAGTGAGCGGGCACTGTAGGGCCAGGTCCCATTTTCAGTTGTGGGCTGTAAGTCAAGGAAGCTTCAGACACAGAGTGAGAGTACCCTGATGTTCCTACCACAAGGAACTTAGGATGTCTTCCCCAACTCCTCTGCCAGGACTAAAAGATACAAGGAACCTTCATGTGCTCCAGCAGCATGTGTAGTGGGCAGGATGCCTACTCTTGCCTCTAGTGGGACTATGAATAAGCTCCAGCATTAAGCTAAAATGGACTGTGAGTATTATTTGTAACCCCTGGCAAGTTATGCAACTAAGAAGAGAACAGCAGAAGTGCTTAGTTTTTATGTTTTACCCCTGTTTGTTGCCTGTAATTGTTGTCCTATGTTTTGTGCCGTGACCTCCCTAATAAATGCAATTTATTATCTTTTTGTCTGGCTGGATACATCGCTTAACCCTCGGCCTACCAGTAAGTAACCCCTGTACCCCCCCGTCACATACTGACTGTCCAGTTTTTTCACCCTGCTTCAATCAGGCTTTTGTCCAAATCACTCAACAGTCACTGCCCTCCTAAAGGTATGCAATAATATCCAACTGGCATGGTAAATGGTGAACTCACTGGAGCTATTTTTCTTGATTTTGTAAAGGTCTTGGATACAGTAGACCATAATATTTTGATAAGTAAACTCACAAGTTCTGGATTGGGTAATCTTTCTCTAAACCGTTTCCGTGTCAGGGCTTCCGTAGCCTCTGTTATCTTTTGTTGTCATCTTCTTATTCTCTAACCACTGCACTATATGTGCCCATTCTAAATGTTATCTGTTGCTGATTGATCCACTGGCTTTCATCCTGGCTTCCATTTGACCTTGGCTTCATCTCATCGGTTCTGTAACTCATACTGTACTGATGGATCCTCCGGCTTTGATCCTGGCTCATGTTTGATCTTGGCTACTTCTTACCAATTCTGTGCCTTATTTGGCTGATTGTTTCGCCAGCTTTGACCCTGGCTTCTGTCTGACCTATCAACATTTCTCCTGCCAGTGCCTGCTCTGTCTGATTTCTTCTGACTCCACTTCTTCCACTGAGAGTATTTCTCTTTCTCTCATTGCTGACTCTGACCCTGTTCTCCTCAGACACTGTCCTTGAACCCTGTATTAGTTTTCTTCATTGTGCATCTGAGCTGGTGTCAGTTCCTGGGCTGCGACTCCACCAGTACTCACTCTGCTGTCTAGGTAGTGGAACAGCAGCAGTCTAGTCTTCATTCTAGTGCTACAGCACATCTACCAGTATTTCCCCTGCTGTTCCTCAAAGGAAGTGTCTTTGTACTTTTCTCCAGGATCTATTTCTGTGCAAACTTGCTGTCTTCGCAAGTACAGAGGAGGCATTCCTTTCTATTGAGCTCCATGTGGGATCCACCATCTCCAGGCCTTGAGGCCTGCTGGAGGAGGTGCTCATCCTGGTCCGGCTCCTGGCTCAGCCGGGGGTGGGATATCTGGATTTGCGGCCAGCAACTAACTTTAACACTGCATTGCTGCAGCAAGAACACGTCCAACAGCTACTACATTCTCCAGCATCACTGTCTACACTACTAGCCACAACCCTGGAGGTACTGGGAATCTCTACTGAATACCTGACATTACGATTCTATTTATCAGACAGAACGCAATATGTGTCCGTTACTGACAACATTTTCCCTTCCACTCAAAGTAAAAAGTGGAGTTCCCGAAGGTTCCACTCTTGGCTCTCTTATATTTTCTCTATTTACAAATGATCTGCTCACAATTTGAAAACATCTTCTGTGCACAGGTATGCAGCTAACACCATAATCTACACTAAAAATCCAAACATATCTCAAACTGAGGGCATATTACCTGATGATTTCTCTGAAGTTGAAAGATGGATAAACAAAAACAAATTTCTTAAACAATGACAAATCCATCACAATGTTATTTGGAACAAGACACAAAATTAAACTCTGCAATGCCATTTAAGAATTGGGGTAAAGTCTAATAGTAACTTGGCCCTGGTCATCTCCTACAAATATCTTGGTATTTGGCTTGACCTTAATTTATCAATATGAACACCAAAGATTAACATTCAAATTTTATCCTAAAATACATGCTCTGTTTAGAAAACAAATCCTGTTTAAGTCCCTTGGTAAGAAAGCGTATTGTTCAACAGATGTTAACGCTAGTCATGGACTGTAGGGACATAGTAAACGTTTCTGTGCTTCAAGTCCATCTTGATAAACTTGACATTCTGTATAACTCATTATGTCTCTTTGTCCACCAATATAATTACACTACCCATCACTGTGATATGTCTAACCCCATAAGGACTGGCCGCACGCACATGCAGCCGGCACTGAAGGACCACCGAGCATTTTTTTTTATTTTTTTTTGCTGATCCGGTTCAGGGCTCCCTGAACAGCATGCAGCCACACGGGGAGTCCTAAAAATCCATGATGTGCCAGCACTGCATGGTTCCTTTAGGGAAGTTTTCCCATGACGGTCCTGGCACGTCATGGATCCTTAAGGGGTTAAAGAACTAAATTGGCTAATACTTGAATCTAGATGTGCCCTTCACCTTTCTAACTTAGTTTATAACCACTTCTCTGGAAAGCTACCAGACTACCTCTGAGCAGTATGCTCACTCCAGCTCTTCTTATGAACTATAACCACTGCCCCACTGCTAACAACTCACTGAAAGAAAGAAGTCGGTTGATCTGCCTTCTCCTTTAGAGCTCCAAAAGCATGGAATAACCTACCTGAAAAAAAGCAGATCTTCTCCCAGTCTATAATCCTTAAAAATAACTTGTTATATAAAAACAATATGTAACTGTATATAATTTTTGTATGCATGTTTATATTTACATGTGTGTACATATAAACACTTTCTCTTTTTGTGTAAATATGTAACTTTTTACTGTAATAGCTTTCCAGGACACTTGAAAAATAGAGAAATCTCAATGTATTCTTCCTGGTAAAACATTTTCTAAATAAACTGCAGATTTCAATTGTCATTACCAGATGGTGCTGTTTCCATCAATTACTATCAAGAAAAATGGTATATGACTCAAGCTGTTCAACAGAGTGCAATGTAAAGAGCCAGTACCCCTTCTGGACATAGTTGGGGCTGTTGCTAAAAGTTTAGTTAAAAAAAAGATAATTGGTTGGATCTACTCTATTTTGCTAGACATTACTTCAGTTGCTGAACCACTGTACACTTCGGCATTGGGCATTGAATTGGGCCTGTCTATCTCTAAAGACGACTGGAGAGATATACGGCGATTACACACGGCTTCGTCAATCTCTTCTCAGTTTTAGAAATCAATTACAAATTCCATTGGTACTTTACACCTTCTAGACTACACAGTTACACCTTCTAGACTACACAGGATAGCCTCGACAAATAATCCCTTATGATGAGGTGCTCTGCTCACAGAGGTACCTGTCTTCATATTTGGTGGTTATGCCCTCTCCTCACCTCGTATTGGCAGAGTTGTGCTTCAGGCATCCCCCTATTCAGAGGTTGATTTCCATTCTCCCGCTCTCTCCAGCTAAATCTCTGATACCAGTTCATTGGAGGGAGGTCAACGCTACCACCATCGCAAAGATGGGAGACCTTCTCCTCCTGGCCAGAATGTCTTTGATACGTAAAGGCATGGACCCTTCTTCCATGTCCACCTTGATTTCCGCTTGGTGTTCATTCGATGTCAGTGTTGGAACTTAAGACTTCAGCTCTTGTTCAGAAGTATTCCTGCAGCCAAGGTGACCACAGACTGCCCGATCCTTTCCTCTTGTCTTGCTCTCCTCACTCCTCTTCCTCTATTTCTTATTCTTGCCTTATGTTTCTCCTTTTTCCTTCTTTCCTACCTCTTTCCTTTACTGTCATCCTCTTTCCTTTTCTGTGCTCCTTTTTCCTTTACCCTCTCCTTCTCCCTCACCATTCCTTCTCCTACACCCTACCGTCCCCCAACCTTACTTTGAAAACTGAGGCACTAAAGGAATCTGACTTCTCTAGTTGATACCATGACTGATGCATATATTTCCTATTGTCATTATATGCTTCTGTACATGTAGCCCATGTCTTTGGAACTCTGTAGCATTTCTGTTTTTGCTTCAATAAATATTGAATAAAAAAAAAGATAAGGGTGACCTATAATCATTCCTCAGTGAAAATTGTTTCAGTAGTCACAGCATTCTTATTTAACTCATCATAAAAAGCACTATAACACAGGTCTTCCACCAGAACCGCTGTGTTAATCCTGAGCATGCCCATGAATAATCCCTAGAAATCCATAAAACCCAGCTATCAGATAATTTTGTTTTGGGGCTAAATACTCCTATAACACTGATAGTTATAAATCAAGATAACCAGTGATATTATTAAAAATTTTATAAATAAGGAGAAAAAATATATTTAACTTGTCTCAGCTGAGATTGAGTTTACTTCAGTACCTCAGTGCTTAAAACACAATGCTGTCTCACTCCCACTCAGAGAGACATTTGGTGGTACTTAGCTGTGACCAGTTCCTGGAGTTTTTATATGGAACTGGGAGTCTGGCAGTGGCAGCGGGCTTGACTGGAGCTGAGGAAGTAAATCAGTAGGTCTTTACTCTTGGTGGAGCTTGGTGGTTAGCCCTTCTGTGCTAAAATGTATATGGGGTCATGTAACGAATGTGTAGTCCCAGCTTTCTCAGTCTCTCCTACCTGCCCAAATGCCTATGCTTACAGAGAATTATTCTCTCCCCCCCCCACACTCCCATAATTCCCCCATCGTTTGCTGGCAGGAAAATAATATATAAGGATTATTTTTACATTAAAAAGTTTACTCTTAATCCCTTGAATGTTAGGGAGGTCTCCAGCACATTGCAAAGTAATGTGTTGGAGACTTCTTTAGCATTCATGGAGGTAAATTAATGGGAATTTTTGATTGTACCCTACAGTGTAACTGGGCTCCGCCAGAATTGTTCCTGTATATGGACCTTTGGAATCAATGAGCAAGACTTAATTTTAGTTCAGATCTGCACTGAAAAGTGTTAATAACATTTGTGTTGAGTGCACACGGGTATAATTACAAATAGAATATTTATATATCAAGCTAATGACCGCATTGCTCCACATAAGCAGATGCTATCAAAATGTTCAAAGCACAGGAAAGGACTTGTCACTGATGTGGAATACGAATGACAGGTACAGTTTAGCAGATGTAGGAAGAGCAAGCAGAAGTCAGTCAGATACAACCAATGATTCACATCCTATTGAATCAGTTTATGGATAAACTGACTATCTTAGCTTTTTATATACATCCTTATAACACCATTTCCTGTTTGGTACACTGACCATTTGAAAATAAGCTATGCTATGTTGCAGGGTGAACATCTCAAAGAAATCAAGGTATACACAAATTATTATACTGTCTTCTTAGATGTGAAGGTAGCATCATTTAAGACAGATACAAACTTACAGCTCCCGAGCACCATGAGGCTGTTTACATGCTAAAATATGTAGGGTCATCTTTTAACCTGTTGAGTGCCAAGGGCCATTTTTTTGACCCTGTAGGCCAGAGACATTTTCAGCATTTTTGATATGCATCTGTTTAGGTATAATTCCCATAGGTAACTTTCTATTTACTTATGGAAATCCATTATCATTGAGGTTTTCCATGGTGCCTCACATGAAATAAATTTTGCATCGTGCAACAAGCTATGATGTCATATTACAAAAAAGATAAAATGACTTATTTTGCTAAAATTACACTATATATCAAAAACATGTATGTTGATTGTAAAAGTTTCAATTATTTAAAAAAGCCCTGAATCTCCCAAGTACAAAAATACCACATTTGTATATTTTTATCTACTTTCATGGCTTGCACAGATCCCTAATTGCCAGGAGAGCAAAATTATATTTTCATCTTTATGAACTAAAATGGACATTCCATCGGTTACATGGTAAAACTATCTTAAAACAGCTGAATAACGACATGAAACTATGTATTTCCCAGAGGATAGATGTCTCACTGCACCAAATGAGGGATCAATTACCTTTCTACCCCTGAACTAGTGTGCACAAATGTTTCCAGCAGGTGGCACTGAAGGCAAGAATGTTCATGTATTTTTACATTTCCACCCCTTCAAATGTACTAAAATCTTTGAAAACTATTGAATTTCCTACTGTATTCAATAGCTGGTGCTCTTAGGAGACTGGTATGAGATGACATACCGTAGGGGGGTGCTAGAAGTACAAAACTACACCAACTATAACTTGATTTTTCTTACATGTTCTCGACATGACTGGCCTGTACTACAATGGTTATAACAGCTATAGAAGTGAACAAAAGGTAGACAAAACATACTATTTTGGAAGGAAGATAGCCCACTGCATCCAGAAGGTGGCACTAAAGGAAAGAAATGGAATTTTTTTACATTTCCACCCCTTCAAACATATAGAAATCTGTGAAAATGATGGCATTTCCAACTGGATGTGGCACCCCACTGGTATGAGTGGACATACGTGGGAGGTGCCAAAAACACAAACTTACACCTACTACAACTTCTCATTTTTCTTATAATTTTTCAAACATGACTTTCCTATTCTAAAATGGTTGTAACAACTACAGGAATAAAGAAAAGGTAAACAAACTACACCATTTTGGAAAGAAGGCTACCCACTGCAGCAAATGAGGGGTCACTTGTCAGAAATGGCACTATAAGAAAAAAATAGATTTTATTTATATTGTTCTACCCCTTCAAATGTGCTAAAATCTTTTAAAACAATTGCATTTCCAAATGTATTCATTAGCTACTGCTCTTATGAGAAAGATGACACCCCATTGGTATGTATTCACATACTGTAGTGGATGCCAAAATCTCAAAACTACACCTACCTGTTTTCTTTTTTGAAAATGGCTGTCTGTAATCAAATGGTCATAACTATTAGAGATGTGAAGGAAATGTATGCAAAGTATACCATTTTGGAAAGTAGACATTCACCCACATCAAATGACAAGTCACTTGTCTTTCTCCCCCTAGGCTGGAGTGCTCAAAAATACATTGTTTGTACATTTCCACCTGTTCAAAGATACTAAAAACTTGGAAAAATATAGAATTTCCTACTGTAATCATACCTGCTACAAGCCCAAGAAAAATGGTACCCCATTTGTGTGTTAACATACCAAATGGGGGTGCCAGGAACTCTGACCTACACCTGCTACTTTTCTTTTTGAAATTACCTGTCTGCAATAAAATGGTCATAACCATTACAAATGTACAGGAAAGGTAGGCGAAGTATACCATTTTGGAAAACAGACATTCACCCACATTAAATGAAGGATCATTTGTCGTTTTATCCCTAGACTGGTGTGAGAAGCTGTTTCCAGAATGTGACACTATAGGAAACAATTGAGCTATATTACATTTCTGTCTCTTCAAAGATACAGATAGCTTTGAAATAACATGAAATTTATTAATTTAATCAATAGCTACACCCTGTTGGTATGAGTTGATATAATGTAGGAGTTGCCAGAAGTACAAAACTATGCCAACAACAATATATAATTTTCATACATTTTTCAACTCTTACTTGCCAATACCAAAATGGTTATAACAGCTAGAGAAAGAAAGAAAAGGTACATACAGACTGCCATTTTGTAAAGTAGACAACTAACCACGTGAAAAGAAGGGGTCACTTGTCTTTCTATCTCTAAGTTAGTGTGCACAGTTATTTCCAGAATGTGGCTCTGTAGGGAAAAAAACATACTCTTTTACTCATCATTGACTTCAAAGATACTAAAATGGTTCATTACCATGGGGTTTCCTAGTGCAATGGTACACTATTGGTATGGGTTGACATACCATATTGTGTGCCAGGAGCATGGCTACCAGTGGAACAAGGATGGAGAAGCACATAGATTATGTGTGATTTTATGGCTACCAGTTGAAACAGGCTAGGAGGTCATCCAGTGTATGTACGGACCTGTGACTGCCAGTGGAACTGTGGGGAAGGGAGGGAAGAGTGTTGCCAGGCAGTGTATGTGGGTATGTCTACCAGTGGACAGCACAATAAAACTGGGGGAGTCAGTGCATATAGGGGATCTGTGACTACCAGTGTGCACTAGAATCAGTCTGGGAATCAATGTATGTACCCCACATACACTGTTTTATTCCAAACCTGATTCCAGTGCAAACTGGTATTCTGTGTCTACCAGTGTACGCATGTTGGTTTGATGAATATCCACAAAACTCAAGTCATGTTTAACAAATTTCCTAGGGAAAAAAATCACAGTAGATGGTCAAGAACTAGAAGAAGTGGACAAGTATGCTTACCATGGACAGGAAATGTCAACAGGTGGAAACATCATGATGGAAATGAAGTGACAAAACTGGGATGGCAAGCATTTGGAAAACTTAGTAGTACCGTCTTTGAGACAAATGTACTATGCCTCAAGTGAGAGGTTTTTAACCAATGTGTCCTCCCATTTCTTATACATGACTGTGAAACATAGACACTGAATACCAAAACCATACAAAAACTTAAGGTTACGTAAAGAAGTATGTAGCATTGAATTCTGAGCATAACAAAAAGAGGCCAGAAAATGTGTGCATGGATTCATCAGCAAAAATAAGTCTATGACTCCATTGAAAGAGTAAAGTGCTTAAAATGGAAACGCAAGCCACATAGCAAGATGTGACGGAAGATGGACCAAACAAATTTTGGAGTGGATTCCACTCTATATTAAATGTCCAAGAAGAAGACCAAAGACAAAATGGGTAGATTAAATTACTAAATTTGTTGGCACACAGTGACAACAAAAAACACAAACCTGAATTTGTTGGAAACTTGCTGAGGAGGCCTTCACCCTGCAGTGGATTGACAAGGATGAAGGTAGATAGATAAATAGATAGATAGGTAGATAGATAGATAGATAGATAGATAGATAGATAGATAGATAGATAGACAAATAGAGGTGTGCATTTTTTTCTCTTCAGTACAAGGAGATTGAAAACATTAATAGATATGAAACAGATTTCAAGCATATTTTGATATGGTTTTTTTCAGAGAAGAACACACAGACTATCTTGTGCAATACTTTCTGTTGTCTGAATGTGTATCTGATGCCTTGTGGCTATTTAATAAAAAAACATGAAGGATTCTTCTTAGATATGACAGCTGTTTCTCATCTATCCTGCCTTTATTTATAGTGTTTGAAAAACAACCAATGAGATTGTTGTCCGCATCTGGGTGAAACAATAAGCGAGTTCCAAAGTCTGAAGTTCTGATGCAGGAGATCTTACTTACCACAAAAAAGAGAAAGTGGGCAGCCTGTGTTTTCAGTGCATGTCTGTAATTAAGAGAGAGAAGTGTACTTTAAACAACATCTTTCCCACAGCAGCAGACACTCCTTGCGCCACCCAGAGTCATAATATCCCCTCTAGCCAGTGAAAGTGAATTGGTAGTAAAAATCTACTTTTAGCTCTTGCTTTGCTGGCATCATTGAGTACTTTCGCAATTACAAGTTTTTCTTGCACAGCAGTCATTAATGGAAGATGAATACTAACAGTTTCCCAAATTCCCATTGAGTTTAACCTTTGAATGATAGGGAGGTCTCAATTGCACTGCTTCACCATGTCCTGGAGGGCTCTCTCTAGTATTCAAGGAGATAAAAGCCCCATTTTTAAACAATGAGGATTTTTTATTTGTCCCCTACAGTGCAGTTGGTTTGCTCCAGAATTGCTCCAATTTTATACATAAGGCCTAAATGTTCTGAATAGTGGTCTTACATAGAGGCAGTTAACTGTTCTGGGGCCAGTTGGGTACTCAATGTGCTACTCAATGTGTCCTGAACTTCAAGCAGCCAAGGTTAAAAATATGATTAGGGTTAAATGCTGAAAAAATTCTACCAATCCTATTGTTGCATTATGTTATTACTAGATGAACAGCCCGTTACACGGGCCACAGTGCCACTGCCACCCAGTCGTGGGGCAGTCACGCGCAGTGGAGACTTCCCGCACCGCGGCTGATACAGAGCTGGACGCTCCTTCGGAGCGCCCAGCTCTGTATCAGCCGCAGCGCGGGCAGTCTGTACTGCGCATGACTGCAGCACGCGCAGCAGTGTGTACTGCGCATGTCGCTCGTTACACACGATTTAGCGATTTATTATATAGGATTATTATTTATAATTATTATTATTAATATCCTTAATGGCCTGTTGGTAATATACATCAATAGTGACAATTTTTGGCAGGAGGAATAGTGCAAACAGAATCTCACATTTTAAAACATGAATTTGAATGAAGTATTATATTCATACAGTAATTTACACTGTCAAAGTGTTACATGAAAAAAATGTTCTGAAAGATGTTGGTTTAGCATGCAAATGGTTAAAACAGTCTGAAGGGATAATTATGGTGTCTCTGTCTTTGGCAGATCCTACAAATGAAAGTTCAGCGCCTGGAGCATTTGGTACAGCTAAAAGACCTGAGGATAGAGGATTTAACAAGGCACCTTAATAAGCAAAGAGGGCAGAGGAACATCACCTGAAACTTATTCAGAACAGGACAAGAATGGCTTTAAGAGTACTGCCATGTTCTGCCTTTGGCAACACTAGGAGGAACTGAGAGATCATTATCCTGAATTTTAAAACGTTCATGAATTGTTTTTGCTAGCCTGGCTTTGGAATTAAAACTGTTGGAAAACAGAAATTACAAGCACCAACATAAGAAGAGAATTGATGCAAGCTACAAGTATCTCTCTATTTTGGCATATTCTATCAAGTAATCCACTGAATGCTAAGAGCTGTAGAAATTTTGGAGCAAACCAGCTCCCTGATTTGGGACAAATAATACTACCTAATATCCCCATTGATTTAAATGAGGCTTTTAAGCAATTGAATGCGCAGGAGACCTCTCTAGCATTTAGATAGCTAAAAGCACCATTTAATCAATGTAAATTTCTGTTTGTCCTAGTGGTGAATGAAGTTGGTTTGCTCCAGAAGTATGTCTGCCTCCATGTTTTCTTTGTAAAAAAAAAAGTCCAACTTATAAAACTTTCAAGGCTTTATTAACCTCTGGCTACCACAGTAGTACAAAACTCATTGCAGAGCATTACTCTATACATATCACACCAAACTATAGCTCCACTGATAACACTAGTAACATCTATTGTATGATAACATTAATCTTTGAGGATCTGCCACCACTTCCAAGAGTATCCACACAGCAGTGACCAACATTCACACCTAAGGCGAATCCCCTATCAATATCCATACACTTCCAAGAGTATCCACACAGCAGTGACCAACATTCACACCTAAGGCGAATCCCCTATCAATATCCATACTTGTCAGAATTTGGGATGGGTGAACAATTCATCTTCCTTCTCACTGGAATCTCCACAAAATGGGA
Source organism: Rhinophrynus dorsalis (assembly GCA_037306005.1). Classification (NCBI taxonomy): domain Eukaryota; kingdom Metazoa; phylum Chordata; class Amphibia; order Anura; family Rhinophrynidae; genus Rhinophrynus; species Rhinophrynus dorsalis. The sequence continues at coordinate 120,963,398 of CM074724.1, forward strand.
CAGATGTGTGTCCTCTCTGTGGAAGTTCCTGTAGGAATAACATTTAGGTAAAATTGAGCTAACTTTCCTGCATCTTGAAGTACCGTAAAGCACTCACAAGTATTCTTCCACACACCTCATTTTGCCGAATGGAAGATGTTGGAGCAAGCTGCCTTTTTGCTGGAATCCACACAGGAGGCAGAAGATCCTTGATTCTACAGATTGCTTCCACACAGCATGTGTTTTCCCCATCCCTGGCCAGTATCGCCCCTCTACTACTGATAATATACATGAGGCAGGGGAAAATGGAATACCACCAAAAAACTTTGTGAAAAGACACTCCACCAATCAGTAGTCACTGATAAATAGAAAACAATATAACACAAGTGTATAAATGGGTTGATAGCATAACAAGGATAATTTTTGGCCTTCGTAATGTGACATCAGTAGCTTATTACTGAATGACGAAACTTTAGTGAATGTAAGTATAAAAATAAAGTACATAACCACTGGGCAGATCTCTTAATTGGTTTATCACTGCACAGCTGGCTCTGGTAAAGTGTATGTGGACTGAGTTTCACTCCCTGCAGCAGTTACACCTGAGGTAAAGAAAAACATTCACAAATAAAAAGAATCAGAAAATATACTACAGCTGAGTGGCATTAGCAACTGAACAAATAATATTCATAGATAAACAAGGGGGATTGTATTATATCCAATATTACTCATGTTATATAAATAAAAAAAAATTGCATTACACTTGGTTAAACAAATGAGTATATACAGCGTAAATATATTATAAGTTACCACAGGAATGTACACTAAACCATCAGTTCCTGTGATATAATGAAGTAACTCTTAAAAAACTCAAGGGGTGAAAGATCCCACTAATCCTACTAAAAACAAAGATAGCACTCAAGATCTCCCAAGGAATCAGTGGATATGCATAAGGTTAAAATGTTACAACAATAACACAGTCATGAATAGAAAAAGATATAACTGCTGAAGTATCAAAACTTGTGACTGGAAACAGCATGTATAAGAGGACTCCTGCAGCTAATGTTAGCCAAAGAGCAATGGGAACATGTTTTATATGTTGTTTGAATGTAGTAAATTGTATTAGTTTGTGCTATATTTCCTTATTTGCATGATCATTTGTAATTTTTATGCAGTGTAGTATTATATTGTGTATAGTACGATAACTATTTCTCTTACCTGTAGATATTATTTTATATGTTCAGTTGCTGAATGACAACTTCATGTCCTAAGTTGTAAAAGCATCACATTTGCATTGACACGGGATTTACCTGCTAACATTTTTTTTCTTTCATGTCTCTTCACTCCAGAGAATTAATGGTGTTGATAGTTCCACCTCCTAGTTGGATAGATTAAAATTAAATCTATATACACTAGAATTCATACATATGGACAGTTAACTATTTGCAGAGCTCTAACAAAAACAGGAAATACAGTGTTGCATGGAACCCTGCCATGGAGGCACATAAAGAAACCAAAATGTCAGTAATTCTAGTTATCTTTTTCTTTCATAGCAGGGTAATAATGGGACTTACAAGGGTAGTAAATAGGGAAGGAAGGCAGGAAGAAGAAAACCAAGAGATAAATTGTCCTACTAACTTTGTCTGAAGGCCCTTCCATGGACAATTTCTCAACCTCATACCATTTGGGACAGTTTTGATGGACTGAACTGCAATAAAGGCCCCTGACACAGAAGGTGTATTCTGTCCAGGAGAGACGAGGGCAGCTGTACCAACTGACTTGTATGAAATCCCATACTTTTCTCAGCCAGTCTGGTATGACTAAAGTTACATATTATTGGCCTGCTCTGACCTTCCACAGGGTCTCCCTGATTAGGAGAAAGGGAGGGAAGACATAGGCTAACTGAAACTTCCACTGTATTACCATTACTCTCTGTTCTAATGCCTTCAACTCCTTCCATCACAAGAAGGAGGCTGAACACTTAATGTTCCTGGAGGAAGTCATGAGGGCTACAGTGGGGCTGTCTCATCTCTCATCCTGATTCAAACTCATATCTGCCTGTTCCAGATTCCTCCTTCTCAGGAAGTTGGCATCTGTACTGGCAAGGTTGGAGATATGGGAGGCTGACAGTTTATCCAGTTGCAGTATGTTGAAAATGTCCCAATGGGCTAATCTGATTTATATACTTCCTTTGTTTCTGATATATTTGATGAATGTCATGTTATGGAACCTAATTTTGATAGCATTTGCTTTTACCAAAAGCTAGATGTCCTGAGTCTAAGATGATGCATGTGAAGCACAGTGTCTGTTACTACTTAGTCTACCAAGTTCAGTGCTCCCAACTAAAGCCTGTCACAGAGTGGTCTACCATATTCAGTCCAGGACTGTGCTCTTAAAGCTGTGCAGTCTGTCCCTCAGCTGAAAGCACAGCAGACATTAGGCCACAGAAAAGGACTTGTGGCCAAACTTCCATTTTGTGCTTTAGGCTCCCAAAATGCAGCTAAATAGCTGCAATAATGGGAACACCAAAAGTAAAAAGCAAATGATCGGTGCCTGACACACTAATCGTTAGCTCATCTGTGTTACACTTAACTGTCATCCACTGTCCTTCTTCTTCTGTCTTCCTACTTTTTTCTCTTATCTTCTCTCTTCCTTCTTCTCCACTTTCTTTCTTCCTCTGGTCCATCTTCTTTCTTCCTTCTTCCCTTAATTTACCTGTAAGAAAAACAGAGATGTAAATAAATATTCCTTTAAAAGAACCTGCACATCAATGGATAGTTTAACCCCATGAATATTTTAGAAAATGCCAAAAGTCGAAAAGATTTGTCCCCATCATTATCCTGTAATGATTGTATGGATTATAAAAATGACAAAAACATTTTAAATAAAAATATTATCCCTTTTTATCATTTCTTCACCGCTGTGTGCGGTGGCAGTGGTGGCAAAGAAAGTAAGTAGGAGCACACCTCCATTTGTACCTTAAGGGCCGATGCCAATTCCACTGTGAGGGAATTTGAACAGAGACTGCCTTTATATATCGGCAGTCTCTGTTCAAAAGGACTCACAGCCATTGGCTGGGATGTGTGCCTACACACCTCACAGCCAATCAGCTCCTACTTACTTTCTCCACCGCAGCCGCACAGAGCAGAGGAGAACTGATAAAAAAAGGATAATGATGAGGACACATCTTTTCGACTTTGGGTATTTTCTAAAATATTGACCCAGACATCTAAACACTATTTAACCCTTTGAGTCCCAGAGAGGGGGACTCAAGGGGTTAAACTATCCACAGATGTGAGGGTTCTTTTTAAGGAATATTTATTTACATCTCTGTTTTTCTTACAGTAAACTGAGAGAAGACGGAAGAAAGAACACAGACTAGAACAAGAAAGAAGATTGAGAAGAAAGGATAGAGAATAAGAAGAGAGAAGAAAGAAGATGGACAGAAGCTAACCAGGTTGCTGAAGACTCAGCTTGCCATCAGGATTAATAGTGTGTGTTACTTTTCTGGAGATGTTGCTTCATTACTTAGTCGGATTAATCCTATGAATGCCCGTTGGTTAATTATACCCCACTGTCTCTAATAGGATTAATTCTATTAACATCTGACACATTTGGGGTGTACTTTGGATGTATTAATATGGGGTTTAGAGCCCAATACCCATACATCTACTTTTTTTTAACATGCAATTCCTGCATTGGTGGCTAAAAGTTGCGCTAACGGACGCTACACTCAAAAAAACTGAGTGCAGAATTTTCCATCTTACCTCCTAACACTGTCCTTTGAATTGCAGTTTGAACCGTTTGTAGTATGTAATATTTAGCGGCCGAGATGCTTCTTTTTCTGCAGGCAGTTCTTCATAGCACATGTATTTGAATTGTTTACTCTGCTTGAAGAACTGCAGACAGAGTTTTTTTTGGTGTCTGCATCCTTTAAATCTAGCCCTAAATGTCTTGTCCCCATGTGTTTCAGTGACAGAGTCTGAGCTATCTGAGTAACTAATGCCTCCCAGAGCCCTTATCTTAAACTCCTGTATATCTTCCTGTGCAAGGTTAAAAGCAGCTTTCCATGCCTGTTGGTTTTATGGGCATCTTTACTTATCTCATTTCCCTCTTGTCTTTTAATTGTTATACTCAATATGTTCTCTTTTAGCATTCTTTCTGTATTACGCTTGTTTTATTTTCTGCATATATTCGTTTAATTTTTATATCCTTCCCTCTCTGATTACCTATAATCAAAATTGTCAAGGTAAGGTCACCAGTGCATCCACCATTCCCTACTTTTGTACCCTCTGGTACAGTTTATTTGAGACATGGAGAATATACGAAGTTGAGGACAGCTTGGAGGTGATGTTCTATATCCCAGTATAATCTCTGGTAATTTATTCTTTTTCACCACTTATTTATAGTTTTCTAGAACTGGGCAGTATCTATTCTGAATGAGGCCTCTTCATTCCCAACAACCTGTATATCCATAAACATGTGTGTTCCATGATTTTCACTGGTCTTACAAGATCTGGAGAAATCAGGATATTTCATTGAGAGGACATGGATGGAGTTGATTTGTCAGTTTTCAAAACTGAGATCACACCCTTAAAAATATTGGGGAAAATGGAGGAGGTGGACTGAGGGGCACAGGACGCCAAGTGCCGAAGTGGCACAACAGTAAACATTTAAAGGTATTGAATGAGCAGCAGGGAAGTTGGAGTAAGAAATGTAACAGTATTGCCTTTTGCTCTAGGAGGTGGTATATACAGTTAGACATTGGTGAAGATCAACAAAAGCTACTTTCATCTGGCTCTAGTGGCTGCCAACATGAGAAGCTAATTCTGTAAGCACTTGGAGACAACAACGTTACTTGCGAGCTGCCACATTTTAAGAATAGAAAATCCTGCAAAATGTTTTCATATATGTATAAACAACTTCAACCTCCGCAAACCCCTATACAGTCCTTTTATTTTCTAAAAGTAATTGGGAAGTTGTTGATGCCAGGATTCATCAAGTAAGCTATCAGGAGGAGGTAGTTTCACTTTACCCAGTATGCATCATCTACATCTGCCTGCAGATTTTGTCGTACAAATGAACCAACTTATTTCAAAACAAACCTGGAAAGAGCAAAATAGCTTACTGCATCTTTGTCTCCCCACAGCCTTCATAAAAATACTTTGAAGTTCATTTTGTTCTGTGATATGCGATTTTTCCATTAGAATCACTATGCAAAATGGGGTCAATTCCAGATGTTTCGGAATTAATCTGCAGTTTTTATGACCTCAGCTTTTCCAGTCTGCTAGTGGCTTTGACAACCTAGTGACCCAGTAACCTTCATACACAGATAGCAGGCCAAGACCATTCCTTATGTCTTCTTGTTTCCCTTGGGGATTCTGTCCCTTCCCACAGAGCTTCAAACACTTGAATAATATTGTTAGTTCTGGCAGAAGGCTGTTGTATTAAATATGGAGACACAGAAACAGTTGGGACTGGAGCCCATTCTTATGAAAACTTGTAATATGATCAGTTAAAATGCAATGACAACTTGAAAGGATTTTAAATAAGTTTAGGTGCATTACTCACCTATTATGAATAAAAGAAGAAGCTCTCGATGGGACATTTTGCGTCAGCTTACATTTGTTACTGGATGAAGCCTTCCATTTAAACCTATTGAGCAAATGGACCGTTTAGTATACTTAATATTTGAATTGTACTGATTTTTATATTCTTATAAAAAGATAAACATAAGCTCACTGCCAGAACTGCTTAATGACTGAGAACATGGGTTCAATTAAGGGTCAATGCTACAGAGAATAAGAAAACAGTACATTAATTTATGGTCTGCTCCATAGGCTTACAATCTGTAGATAAGATGTTTATAATTAAACATATGTTTGTTGTGCTCAACCAGTTTCATAACAAACCAAATAATCACCCAAAACATTTCAAAATATGTGTTTCATTTCTTAACGCCATCTTTAATGCGGGTCACAATGACTTCTATGCATTGATCAAGCAAATCATATAATTAATAGTATAATTTCATTATCAGATGAGGAACATGGTATTTGTAACCATACTAGAGACTATTCAGTGCTTATACTAAGTGTATCACTTGTTACTAGTTACAGCCAGGCACCCACAAAACAGTCAGAAGCTGCCACTTTTTACACATTCAGACCTGCTAGCTCTGCAATGGGTAATCAGTGATCTGCCTGAACCCTCTTAAAATATCTTGACGTTAAAGGAGAATGCCTTTTTTTTTTTTTTTTAAACCTACATGTTATAGAGCTTTTCCTGCTGAGTAAAACAAGGGTACTGCCACCACTGTCAGCCTTTTTATTAAAAAATTATAGTCCAAATAATCAGGAAGTGACTGTACATGCATTTACTTCCTGAAAGGTGTGACAGCATGACTCAGCAGTTTATATCACATTCTATGGAGAACTGTCACTGACTTTCTTTTCAAATAGAATGTAAGAATATCTCATTGGAATCTGACCACTAGACTAGAACATGGGTTCAATTAAGGGTCAATGCTACAGAGAATAAGAAAACAGTACATTAATTTATGGTCTGCTCCATAGGCTTACAATCTGTAGATAAGATGTTTATAATTAAACACGTTTGTTTTGCTCAACCAATTTCATAACACAAACCAAATAATCACCCAAAACATTTCAAAATATGTGTTTCATTTATTAACACCATCTTTAATGTGGGTCACAATGACTTCTATGCATTGATCAAGCAAATCATATAATAGTATAATTTCATTATCAGATGAGGAACATGGTATTTGTAACCATACTAGAGACTATTCAATGCTTATACTAAGTGCATCACTTGTTACTAGTTACAGCCAGGCACCCACAAAACAGCCAAAAGTTGCCACTTTTTACACATTCAGACCTGCTAGTTCTGCAGTGGGTAATCAGTGATCTGCCTGAACCCTCTTAAAATATCCAGAAAGTTAAAGGAGCAGTACATTTTTTTATGAAAACCTACATGTTATAGAGCTTTTCCTGCTGAGTAAAACAAGGGTACTTCCATCACTGTCAGCCGTTTTATTAAAAACTTATAGTCCAAATAATCAGGAAGTGACTGTACATGCATTTACTTCCTGAAAGTTGAGACAGCATGACTCAGCAGTTTATATCACATTCTATGGAGAACTGTCACTGACTTTCTTTTCAAATAGAATGTAAGAATATCTCATTGGAATCTGACCACTAGACTACTGTTAAAATAAAAAACAAGTTCAAACTTGAATAACTTTGGAAATAAGGGAATATCCTTATTTTACTAAAAGGAAAAGTATTGTATATTTTTTTCATTAATAAAAGTGTACTGCTCTTTTAAGCAGGATGATCCTATTTCTGCTGCACAGGCAGCAGATTCTATCAGTCATAACAAGTAGCTCGGTTGTGGATAAGTGCTGTACAGCTTGGTCAACTTCATAAAAAATAAATATTACGGATCATGTTCCTTTTTATCAAAGAAAGTGATTTTTCAAAGTTCTGTTCTTTAAATCACCTTGTTGCAGGTTTCAGGTGCTGTTTGCAACTGTTGATAGGAAAGTATACAATATACACACTATTTTAATTTAAACGTGTACAACATTGGTACAGACTGCAGTAGTTGCTTGATGGGATCTGACTCTCCAAGTTAACTGCTAAAGGACCAGATTGACGGACATAAGACTCTGGCTAGTTGAGCAGGTGGCTTATGTTTCCTGCATACAAACAGGCAAGCAGTGTCATTAATGACATTGTTTCTGTTTAGCTAAATGATCCACATCACATAGCAATACATGATCATAGGAGTTAAAGGGATAGTAATACTTAAAATGTAAAAAAAAATATGTTGTAGGGTTTATCCCACTGAGTAAAACAAGAGTACTCCCACTGCTGAAAGGTGTTTCATTAAAAAGTTATTAATTTTCAAAGTTTAATTTTTTTAGGTGCAATATCACAGTGGCCTGAAATTGTACAGTGGCGCTGTTGCTACACGATCCTATGGACAGCTCTGGTCAGTTGACCATAAATCTCCATAGGATGGTTTAGCAACAGCGCCACTGTACAATTTCAGGCCACTGTGATATCGCACCTAAAAAATTCAACTTTGAAAATTAATAACTTTTGAATGAAACACCTTTCAGCAGTGGGAGTACTCTTGTTTTACTCAGGGGGATAAACTCTACAACATATTTTTTTTTACATTTTAAGTATTACTATCCCTTTAAGGCCCAGTGTCTGGTCACATACTGTCAAGTGACTATGGACTTTTGCGTACTGATTAAGGAACACTTAACCAGGGAACACTGGTGTCAAGCTTTATGTTTCAAACTTCCAGCCAGCAATGACTGATATTTTCCCAGTGTTGGTCAACAGATAAGCCCTGCTCATGTGAAATGCTGAGAATCATATTCTTAAAATTATATATTTATTTTGCTTATCTTTCTGTTTCAAATCTATAATATATACAGTGTATTTTATGGATTGTGCAGCTCAATGGAACTTTTTGGCTCATTTAAAGTACATGATAATAAAGATAATAACAAGGACATGCAAAAGCAACTTTATAACCTTAAAACCACAAGCTTTTTTTAACCCCTTGAGAAGTGGAAGGGCGAACAATGGCTTGCGAACCCCCCGAGGTGTTCAAGGGGTTAAAATGTTTTCACACAACCTCAATTAGCTAACAGTTTACAAGGAATTTTAGTAAAAAACACTAAGTAGTGTTTCTTATCTGGGATAACATAACTGGGGACTCTTCCTATTGCACCAGTGATACATCATAGAAGCATAATGGTTCCCTCCAAAATATGTCTGGAAAGATTTTGTAAAAGTATCATCTACAGCTTTTTTGAAGTATTTTGCACTAGAATACGTTTTAATTTGTATTTGTAATACACATCAATGCCTCCAGTGAGAAAAGTGTTGCAAGTTATACAGTTATATATTTATCCACAAACAAATACAAGAATATGAATATGACATGGAGATATGCAAATTCTATTCCTAACAATCCTCTAATATCCTATATTGTAAACAGTAATTTAAATAATACGAGATATGGGAGGGTTTACATGGAAACTTGGAGACTTCTCCTCAGTCTTTTATTCCCAGGGACAGTGTGTTCCATTAGTTTCATGGCCACTTGCTGAGTAAGGAGCACAGGAAGCAGGAAATGGTACAATGTGCAACAGTTAACACTACTCAGGGAAAACAAATAGGCTTGGTAAAAGTAGCAAACTGTTTTGTGGTAACAAAAATGCCAGATCTATAAGAACCAAATCTGATTAATCTGCTTCCAGGAACCTTACGTGTTTTATTCCTAGATGTGTAACTGTGGCATTTCATTTGTATATTTAATACTAGTAGAAGCCACTGATGATATATCACAGGTTCTCTAGGCATAAAACACATAAGGTACCTGAAATGGAACTAACCAGTTTTGTTTGTATGTATATTATAAATATCGTTTATGTGCAGTCAAACAATTTGCTACCACACTCATTTGAGCCATCATTTGTATGCATTAAACGGGCCATACAAAAGGCAGAGCTGTTGCGCATTTTACCATTTCCTGTTATATCCGTCAACGGTGCAGACATATACATACATATGCATATGCGGCCAGTCAAAGCAGCTGAATCAATGCATTTCTGAGCCAAGGTCTGCTCCTTCGTCGGATCAAATGAATCCAGTTTTTATTGTTGTACAGTACTGAGCAAAAGTCTTAGGCAGGTGTGAAAAAATGCTGTAAAGTAAGAATGCTTTCAAAAATAGACAAGTTAATAGTTTCTTTTTATTAATTAACAAAATGCATAGTGAGTAAACAGAAGAAAAATTTAAATCAAATCAATATTTGGTGTGACCACCCTTTGCCTTCAAAACAGCATCAACTCATCTAGGAACACTTGCACATAGTTTTTTAAGGAACTTGGCAGGTAGGTTGTTCCAAACATCTAGGAGAACTAATTACAGTTCTTCTGTGGATTTAGGCATCCTCAGTTCCATCTCTCTCTTCATTTAATCCCAGATCAGGGCTCTGTGGGGGGCCGTAGCATCACTTCCAATACTCGTTGTTCTTAGTTACGCTGAAGATAGTTTTTAATGACTTTGGCTGTATGTTTTGGGTTGTTTTCATGCTGCAGAATACATTTGGGCCAATCAAATGCCTCCCTGATGGTATTACATGATGGATAAGTATCTGCCTATACTTGTCAGCACTGAGGAGACCATTAATTTTGATCAAATCCCCAACTCCATTTGCAGAAATGCAGCCCCAGACTTGCAATGAACTTCACCATGCTTCACTGTTGCCTGCGGATACTCATTCTTGTATCACTCTCAAGCCCTTCAAACAAAAAACTACCTTATGCTACAGTCCAGAGCACCTGCTGCCATTTTTCTGTACCCCAGTTCCTGCCTTTTCATGTATAGTTGAGTCAGCTAGCCTTGTTTCCACGTCATAGGTATAGCATTTTGGCCGTAAGTCTCCCATGAAGACCACTTCTGACCAGACTTCTCTGGACAGTGTATGGGTTTACCAGCATCCCACTGTTTTCTGCCAATTCTGAGCTGGTGGCACTGCTGGACATCTTCCTATTGCAAAGGGAAGTAAGCATGTTGTGTCTTTCATGTGCTGCGCTAAGTTTCCTTGGTCAACCACTGAGTCTACGGTCCTCAGCGTTACCTGTTTCTTTGTGCTTCTTTACGAGAGCTTGAACGGCACATCTGGACATCCCTCTCCTCTTTTTGAACTGGTTCCTATAGTGTCAGCACCAGCTCTTTAGGGTGCTTTATGGTCGGGCCAACCTGTTACATTTTTCACAAACAGGCTACTGCCCAACCTATTGAAAAAGGTAGATCTTCTTCACATACCATTATAAATTCCTTATCCACAGCATGTTTCTTCTTTGTCTCCATAGTCAAGAGCTGATGCACTCTCTTGGTTTAAATTACATAATTCCTTGAGCCTGGTTCCCTCCGCGAACCAATGCCCCTCAACTTCTCCAGCCTTCCAGGACCTGATCTACTATTAACCCCATTCCTGTCAGAAGCAAAGGCTATTATGCGGCATTCACTGGCCCTTAACACATGAAGATCATATTCTAGGGCTTGGTCCTCATTCCAACGCTTTATTATACTTACCAAACTAAGGGGTAGATTTTAAGGCAGGCGGCACATAGGCCACAAGTAACACATGATTTACCACGGATTTAAAAGTAAGTGTACAAGAATAGCTAACGAGCTTAGGCACAACAAAAACACGTAACACAAAAACACGCATCACACCTTTTTCAGCATCACCGTGCGTCCCTAACACCCATTAAAACACAATTTACGTCAAAATGTAACATTACGGCTGGCATTGTCTAGCAACCCTGATAGATGCACAAACAAAATTCAAAACTACAGCCAAATCCCAGGCCCCAAAGTATCAAAAATGTTCAAATACACTTATATATACCCCAAAATAACGGTCACACCTTGTCTATGTTTCGAGTTTTGACGAGCTAGATCACAGGACCCAGGAGGGGAGGATAGCATTTACTGAGAGGGTGAGAGAGAGAGAAGCATACAGAGGAGTAAGGGAGAAGGATTTTGGAGTGGAGAGATTTACATTTAAATAAACACATAGCACACTTTTGCACATAGCAAATACACCCATACAAACACATACACATACATACACATAGTCTTTTTTTCATAACACTTTACACATTTTTTAAACTTTATTTTGACAGTGTGAATCTGTGAGTGAAAGAGTGTGACAGAGAGTGAGTGGGATCGAGTGTGTCTGTGAGGGTTTGTGGGAGTGCCTGGGTGTGAGTGGGTGAATGATAGCCAGGAGAGGAGGACAGGAGAGAGGGATGGGGAGAGTAGTGGAGGAGAAGGAAGGAAAGCAGGACATCCTTGTTGAGAGTAGGGGTGGGAGAGGGAGATCCACAGGGCGGAGGGGGACCAGGCCCAGAAGAGCAGGCACACAGAGGCCAGGGACAGAACCTGTAGTGGGATGAGGGGTAGCTGCTGGGGACCACCACACACAGGCAGGGGCAGTGCAGGCAGGGCACTCTTGTTCCGACTCCTCGCAGGCCAGAGTTGAGGAGGAGAGGATCAGAGATCCACGTTATACAGAGGAGGAGAACAGAGCCCTTGTGGAGGCTGTGTTGGAGAGGGATAGCATCTTGTTCTGGAACCAAATCTGCAGGCCGGTCAGTGCCATGGCCAGCTGCAGACAGGATGTTCACTCAGTCAAAAAGAGATGGGGCAACTGCAAGAGGCAGGTTAAGAAGAAGATTCCGCCCTGCCCGCCTGAGGCACCGGAGGTGGTCCACCTGTTCCCATCACCTTCAGCGCATGGGAGGAGAGGCTGCGGCAGACCTTGTCATCCACGCTGATTGAGGGGGTCCCTGGAGGACCAGACACTGGGGATGAGAGGAGCCTCCACACTACCTGTAAGTGCATCATCCCATAACCACACACCACATCAACCAACATAAACTGCACAGTCAAACACAGTCACACCTCAACACATGCCCACCATTCATCCACACAACTGCACCAACACAGCACTCTGAGGGTTCAAACAGGACACAATACAAGGACAAATGGCAAGGTTCAACCAGGCCCAAACATGTCCAAGTCCCAGTTCAACCCTCTTGTTGCTGTGCTGATCACACACAATCCACACAAACCATGCTTTTTAAAGTGTTGTCTGTTAAACATCATTACTGTTCCTCCACAATATCACCCATGTACCCACAGGGAAGTCAGCACATAACCCCTTAAGTGATAGAGGGATCATCAATGCATCGCTCAACAATACAGCCATCCCCCTGTATAAGTTCTATTCTCGAAGTCTCTGTGGACTGAGGAGTTTTGGAGAATGTATGAATCATGAGAGCTTCCAGGATACTTAGCACAGACATTCATAATCCTCATGTTGCTGTCACACACCATCTGCACGTTCATGAAGTTGAAGTTCTTCCTGTTGATGAATAGATGTGAGTCATGTGCTGGGGCTTTAATATGGACATGGGTGCAGTCTATAGCACCCATGACCCTGGGCATGCCTCCCCTTGTGTAAAAGCCCTGCTTCAGATGTGTCCATTCCATGTCAGTGGTGGGGAAATGTTTATAGGTACTGGCCTTGCTTTTGAGGACTGGCAAGACCTTGGCCAGCACTCTGGAGAATGTGGCTTGTGACATGCCAGATGCACAACCTTCAGTAAACCGGAAGGCGCCACTTGCCATGAAATGTATGGCACACAGGAGTTTTTGCAGGCCAGTGAAGGCATGGTTGTAGATGTAAATGGGATTCACCTGATCCTTAATGACCTCATACAAGGCAATTATGCTGTGCGGCCTCAACCTGTAGAGATCAATCACCTCATCATTGGTCATTCCAAAGATAGTGACCCTTGGATGGTATACCCTGGGCCTTGGTGGTCATCTATACATCCTCCGCTACTGCAGGCAGCTGGGGAGCATCATCTTGCTGTGGAGCATCCTGTTGCTACAGCTGTGCATCTGCTGGCAGGTGTTGTCCTCCAGTCGGTGATGGGCTTCTTTGTAGCTGTTGAGCCATAGCCTCCTCACTTGCAACAGGTGAAGGCTGTTGATCAGGTGTGCCTGGGGCTTGCTGGTGTTCCCTAGCTCTCGCCCTTGTATGTCTTCTCCACAGTCTTCACATCAATAAGCATCCCAACATACTTATTGTTCTCTCTCTCTCTCTCTATCTATCTCTATCTCTCTCTCCATGAGTGGAAAACAAGCCACAAGTGAGTGTGGTGAGCTGTCCCTTTAAGTCCGTGGTAGGGCGTTGTGTAGGTGTGGTGATGAGGTGAGTGATGACCAATGGGAAGGTGTTTGTTGTCCATGCAAGTGTTTGCAGGTGTGTTTGTGTTTTAAAATCTGCTGTGTTCTGATTGCTGTGTCTCTGTCAGTTGCGAGTATGACGTTGGTGGGTGCAGGCTGTCTCGATCGGATGTTGATGTTGCACAGGTGAGCTTGTTTTGTATTGGCAGGTGTCCCCCATTGTTCCGTGCCATGTTGTGTTGTTGTTTTTTTTAAGTCCTTGTCCCTGTGGTGTTGCTTGTTGTTGTGTGTGACAGTGATTTTTGGTGTCTGCCCATGTTTTTGTGTTAATTTGGCATTGCACAGGTTCATTTTGACATTTACATGCTTGTGCGGTAAGCATTTCGTCTGTTTTCCTAAGTAACGGGTGCGTTTTTTGACAGTTAAGTGTTTAACGGCTAAGTGAACTTGGTCTTAAGATTTAGCCGTTAACTGTATCTTTTTTCCAGCCGTTAGCAGCACCACACTCCTTTAAATGGCTCTGGGGAGTCTTGTTTCATGAGTCTCAATGCACGTACATCTATCGGTCATAATGATTTGTGCACTGCCATTAGCTGTTCTTAAGACGGACCTCTAAATGGCTTACTGCACATTAACGTACCCGTTAGTGTTTTGTTTTTTTTTACCAACGCCTGCCTTTATATCTACCCCTAAGTCACCCATACTCATTACCAGTCATATTAGCCTTTGCTTCTTATTGCCATCATACACTCAAACTTCCCAGTTTACTATAAAGCTGAAACTAGCAGGGATTCAGCATTATTTAACATATTCACAAATCAGTCAAATTTCCATTTTTTGATCATATCATTTAAAACTCTTCTTCAAAGATCTCATGAAAGGCTGTCGATCACTTCTTCATTCCAGGTTACCCTTAGATGGTCCTATTTTCCACAAACTTTATGAAGTGTTGTTATCCCATCCTTTTGACTATAACTCTAGTTGCATTCTGTTGGCAACAATTAACTTGGCCTTTTTTGGGTTTTTGATACCTGGTGAATTTACAGTCTCTTCCCTGGCTCCGTCTGTTCTCAAAAAAAGCAATCTTGTCAAGCATCAGGATCATTGTACACTATATTTAGACAGATCCAAAACAGATCAAGTAGGTCAAGGTTCCCACATTCGTTATTATCCTACGAAGGATAAATCCATTTTTATCAAACATATTAGAACCCTCCTTGCACGCCTAGTGTTCAATCAATCCTCCTTTTTCGGCTCACTCCTTCAGAAGTGGGGCAGCTTCAGCAGCTCCTAAAAACAATGTTCTGCCTCCATATATTTCAGCAATTAGGGTATTGGAAATTCTCCTGCTTTGCTCCTTATATCCTGGTCCCACATCATGAAATATGAATTGCCCTCTCCTCTTTGTCCCATTAAATATACGTTGTCTCTTTACACAAGTAATAAACTATTGACAACTGGTTTGGGCTCCTCCTTCTTGGCCTCTAATCAGGCTGACCCTTTCTTCATCACTCCTTGGTTCAGTTAGGAACCTAGGTTTGGCCACGTCCCTTATCAGCTTGGATGGGTCAGCAGTATACACTATAAGCCCCAACCACAAGTTGAAAGCTGAGCCTGTATTTGTGGAAGGGACTGCAGGGCTATTTAAATGTCCAGCACCTTGTCAGACGGAAGTCCCCTATGGGGTCTCCACCAATTCTCTTTTACCTTTTTGGTTCAACATAATCCCTTTTTATGGTCAACCTTCTAATAAGGCTAGCCGTTTCGTTATCACTCCTAGTTTCAGTTAGGGTTTTTTTTGTACATTTCTATCACTGTACTGATATTACAATTCTAAATAGAATGTCCTATTGTAATCAGTACCTGCTACCAGCTTGATAAAAATGGTAACCCATTTGTGTGGGTTAACATACAATACGGGGGTGCCAGGAACACTAACCTACACTTGACACTTTTCTTTTTGAAATTACCTGCCTGCATTAAATGATCATAACCAATACATTATGCAGGAATGGCAGGCGAGGTATACCATTTTGGAAAGCAGACATTCCTCTGCATCAAATGAGGGGTCACAACTATTTCCAGAAGGTGGTGTGACAGGAAACAATTCAGCTATTTTAGATTTCTACCTCTTCAAAGAAACAGATAACTTTGAAAAACATGGAAATTATGTCTGTGATCATTAGTACTATTGATTTGAGTTGGCATATTGTAGGGGGTGCCAAAAGTACAAAACCAACTACAATCTATCATTTTTTTATACATTTTTCAAATATTTCTTGCCTGTACTAAAATGGTTATAACAATGAGAGAAATGAAGTAAAGGTAGATAAATGATACAGTTTTGAAAAAGTAGAGACTTGCCTCATCAAATGAGGAGTCACTT
Source organism: Rhinophrynus dorsalis (assembly GCA_037306005.1). Taxonomy (NCBI): domain Eukaryota; kingdom Metazoa; phylum Chordata; class Amphibia; order Anura; family Rhinophrynidae; genus Rhinophrynus; species Rhinophrynus dorsalis. Next base: position 120,979,580 of record CM074724.1, read on the forward strand.
GTCTTTCTACTCCTAAGTTAGTGTGTACCGAGAGAATTACAGAAAGTGGCACTATGGGAAAAAACAAACTTTGTTACGGTTACTTCAAAGATACAGAAACTGTTAAACACCATAGGATTTCCTAGTGCATTTAGAACCTATTGCCAGCCTAAGAAAAATGGTAACCCACTGGTCTAGGTTGACATACCATATTGGGTGCCAGGAGCATGGCTACCGGTGGAGAAAAGATAGGGAAGAAAACTGTGTATGTGTCATTCTATGGCTACCAGTTGAAACAGTCTAGGGGACCAGCCAGTATATGCACAGACCTGTGACTGCCAGTTGAACCAGGTAGGGTGGGTTAAGCAGTGTCTGACTACCAGTGGGCTGTGGAACAAGACTGGGGTGGTCAGATAGTGCATATGGGGTATCTGTAACTACCAGTGAGCACTGTAATCAAGCTGGGAATCAGTGTATGCCTCCCACATACCCTGATTGATTCCTGACCTGATTTAATTGATCTTTAGTAGTCTGTGTCTACCAGTAGGCAGTGGAACCAAGCTGGGGGTCCAGGCTGGGGAATGTGATACCAGTGGGCTGTGTGGGGGGGTTAGAGTATGTGCGGAGGACTGGAGGCAGTTATTGTTGTCCATGCTACAGGGTTGTCCAATGCATTGCTTTACAATTTTTTTATATTATTTTTTTCAGACCTCGTTGAGAGACATTAGGAATCCTGATGCCCCCTCAACGAAGTCAGAATATAAAATAATTAAAAAATAATTAACTGAACCTGTGTGTGCAACAGGAGGGTACAATGCATTGCTTTGCATGTTGGAGCCCCCACCTCCCATGACACAGACAGGGTTAATTTTCTTTCCCATTATTTTTTATTCAGACCGCATGGGGGGGGTCATCAAAAGAAAAAGTCCTTTGCGTGGCACATGGGTGTCCAGCATAACACATCCAGAGCAATGTGTTGGACCCACCCCCCATGCACATGCAGGGTTATATATATATTATTTTCTTTATATTCTGTTAAGTCCTCATTGGGGGGCATCAGGACCCCTCCTGATGCCCCCCCCCCAGGAGGTCTAAATAAAAAATAATGCAACACCGTGTGCTGGACCTCCCTGTGGTGCACAAACAGGGTTACTTATTATTTTGTATTTATTATTTTGTTACTTAAGGAATTATTAATCAATCCTCACTGGATGGGCATCAGGATCCCTCCTGATGCCCATTGCGGGTACACATAGCCAAAAATGTGGCTGGCAATCTGAGGGTTAATGGTGTAATGTCAGAGGGGTGGACTGTGGACAACACATTGCTTCCAAAAGCATTGCACACCCCCTCTGGCAATCAAAAGGTTAATGTTTTCATTGTCAGAAGGCATGCATTGCTATGTAACACTATGCAGTCTATAAGCCTTGGATGGGGGAGGCCCTCCAGCTGCTGCTGGACTAGAACTCCTGTCATCCTATACCAGCCATAGGAATGGGTAATCCAGCAGCAGTTAAATGGTCTCCCTTTCTCCACCCCTGCTTTAAGCGAAAAAAGGGCTGAAGGATTTTAAGACAAGACAATGCAAGATTTAAGATTATTTTAGGGAAGGGGTTAAGTTAAACAGTCTTTGGAAGCTTACATAGTAACTTTGTGGTTTCATGAAAAATGCAAGGAAAAGCTATTCTGTAAATGTTAGGTTTATAATCTGTCTCCCCTCTCTGGAGACAAAGAGGTCTACTCAGCACTGAGGCATGAGATCTGTCCTGCTGACCCCATCCTGACAGTACCACTTTCTGATCCCACATGCTTACTGATTGATCTTACCTCTCACAGGCCTATGACTCACTGCTGCTACATAGAACAGAATCTTATGAAAAATACCACTCTGGAGACTAAGAAAACAATGGGAAAAAGTCTAATGTTACCCCTGAGTTACTCTATAATATAATAAAGATCACCAATATATCACATGACAAATACGGTTAATTATTAACATATTTTCTTTTGTAGAACCAGGATACTATAGTATCCCTGTTTTTGCTAATAAGAATCTAATTTTATATAATTTAACTCTTTTTGGCATGTGCTCCCTGCTACTACTGCTCTTAAGAATAAACTTTACCCCTATTATCCTATATAATAATTTGCTAAATGTGTGTTTTGTCACAGGAACCACTGGGCCTCAAGGCAGGGAAGCGTCCCATGCCCTGGAACTATACTTGTTTCCACTAAGGAGTGGAATTCACGGGGCGGAGGACAGCCAGCAGAACTAATCAAAAGCCCCATTGACTTTACATGGGGAAGTAGGCGGCTTCCTGATTGGCCAATGCCCTGGGTGACGAGTTGAAAGGTCCCCCATAGAGTTAACATGGGGGAAAGTAGGCAGCCCAGGGATTGGTCGGTTAGCTGCCCGCCTACAGAGTCTGATTGGCCGAGCTAGCCGTGACTAGCACAACCAGGATTGGTCAGCCTATTCTAGGCACTGGATTGGCCAGGAGTTGAAGCAGAATATTCAAACATGCTTCAACCTCCTGGCCTTTGTTGTACAATGTGTATTCCAGCCCCTCAGCCCTTTGTCCCAGTGTTTATCCCACAACAGTCCCCTTTTGTCCAAATAATGCAATCATGTCTGGTCCATTGTATGATGTGCACACCAAATGTTTATACCATTGTGTGTTTTGTTCAGCCCACCATTGTATAGCCCCTCCACCCCTCTTGGCCTTTTGTGTTAACCTGTATAAATATGTGTGTCTTGGTTCCAATAAAGGAGTTCTTGTTTTTAACCTACACAAGTGTTGTCTGGTGAGGTTAAGCTGCTGGTATGCTGGGAGAGTTCTTGTTATCCTGACACTAGTCCTGCCTGGCGATTGGGATACCTTGGGAGAAGCTGGTGGAGTTTTCCTGTTCCAGAGCGAGGGAAGCGGCGACTAACGGAGTCACCCAAGGCTGGGTGGCAGCGGTATCCGTTACATTGGTTGGCAGCGGTGGGATGCTTCCCAGTTGGTGTTTGGAACATACAAACCACCACCAGGATCGTTTCACCTGAAACAGATAAAGCCAAGGGACCTAACTGAGACCAGCATCCAGGGGGAGATATAGCCACCTGGCTTGACCCCGGTCTTAGCAACACTGAAACCAGCATCCAGGGGGAGATATAGCCGCAGGGCTTGACCCCAGGTTTCAGCAACAGTTCATGGGAGACCGATGAAGCAGCTCTCCACCAGCAGGCGCCAAGCGGTCAGACACGGAGATGGAGGCTATGCTTTGCCAAGCCCTATCCGGCTATGAACAACAGCGGGCCACACTGGAGGCAGAGGGACACTCCTTCTCCTCCGAGGGCTTCATCCCTTATGCAGAGAGGCATGAGAGCGAGACACAGCAGTGGAGCCCCTGCATCCTTGGGCCGAGTTCGGACCCCCAGACAAGCGAGGTACTGGCATCCTGGATCGGAGATGTCATTTGCCTGGATCTCCAGTATGGGGCTTTCTGCGACAGGACCGGATTTGAGTGGTTCGGGTTCCCCAAAACTCCTCTCCCGTGCAGCGGCTTCGCCTACAGGGGTCCCAGCTCGTTGTGGCATGCCAGGGCTGAGGAGCCGGACTTTGGCAGTCGCAGGGAAAGCCGGTTCTGGGAGATCCGCGACAGGCGAGCCATGACGCTGGGGGTGTCAGAAATACCCGAGGTATGGAGAGAGCTGGAGGATCTCGTAACCCAGGAGTGGGGACTGGAGATTGAGTGTCGGGATCTCCAGGAAGAGGTGACTCACACCTATCCCCCACAGCAACTTTGTATGGACGTGGAAGGTGCCGTGGAGGAGACTATGGTCGCCGCAAGCACTCTACAAGTGGAAGAGGGGGCACCCCCGGCCCTCTCTAAGGCTGACTCCAGAGACTTGTTATGGTCTAGTCAGCGGGTAGCAGGTGAAGCTACGGCCACCGCTAACCCGTTTGTTATGGATGTCCCCACTGCATTGAGGGGCTGTATTTTGGGAGTGGATGCGGTGGGCATCACTCCCCAGCGGCTGTTTGTGTTACAGGGAGAGGAGGTAGCTGACCTCTCTCCCCAGCGGCAGATGGCTTGTGTAACTGGGGGGGGCATGGATGAGATTGCGGTCGCCACAAGCACCCTACCAGTGGAAGAGTGGACCCTTCCTGAGGCTGACCCCAGCGACCTGTTATGGTCTGGTCAGCGGGTAGCAGGTGAGACTACGGCCGCCGCTACCCCTTCACTTCAGACTGTTTCAGCGGTAAGGAGCTGGGTTCTAGGAGGGGATGCAGTTGACGTCACTCCTCAGTGGCTGACGGAGGTACAGGGAGCGGAGGTAGTTGATCTCTCTCCCCAGCGGCAGATTTGTATGGGCACTGAGGGTGCCATGGATGAGACTGCGGCTGCCATGGGCACCCTGCAAGCAGAAGAGTGGACTCTTCCTACGGCTGACCCCAGCAACCTGTTACAGTCTGGTCATCCAGTAGCAGGTGAAGCTACGGCCACCGCTAGCCCTTTCATTGAGACTGACTCCAGTGAGCTGTTGCAGTCAGGTCAGCAGGTAGCAGGTGAAGCTATGGCTGCTGCTACCCCTTCCTTTAAGGATGTCCCAGCATCAAGGTACAGTGTTCCAAGGGATGGTGCAGTCAGTCCCTCACAGCAGCAGCTGTGCCTGGTCTTGGGAGTGGAGGTTGCAGTCCTCCCTCCCCAGCGGGAGATTTGTGTTTTCAGAGGGGAGATAGATAACCTCTCTTCCCAGCGGCAGGTTAAAGCACCCAAGGTGCCACCAGGAGAAAGATACCCAGCGGAAGAGCTGGCAACAGGGCAGAGCGCCGCTGGCTTCTGTCCATCTGAGCAATTGCCCCAGGGAGCGGGTGCTGGCTGCACCACTACCCTACAGCAGAGTGAGATCCAGGAGGAGATGGAGTGTTGTGTACCCTCACCCCAGTATCCAGAGCAACTCTACCACACACTCTCATCATCCTCAGCCAGCAGCGGAGATTCCGGTAATGTGCTGACTGGGAGGGCACTGTTGTTTGGGCGGGGGTTTTTACTGGGTCAGAGACTCCTGTGTACCGGATCCTGGGCTGGATGGCCTCTCCGGCTCAAGGCATCTTATGTCTAAGTCACCCTGTACCTGGAGGTGCAGGGTGCAAAGCTGGACAGACCCCAGGACTATAGGGGCTGGCTGGGGACAAATACTGTGCGGACATTGCACTAGCAGACTATGTGTCCACTCCAGACAGCAGCGAGATGACCCGTGTGGATCATGCTGTGGCTGTCGGAGGTGGACAAGGGGGAGGAATGTCACAGGAACCACTGGGCCTCAAGGCAGGGAAGCGTCCCATGCCCTGGAACTATACTTGTTTCCACTAAGGAGTGGAATTCACGGGGCGGAGGACAGCCAGCAGAACTAATCAAAAGCCCCATTGACTTTACATGGGGAAGTAGGCGGCTTCCTGATTGGCCAATGCCCTGGGTGACGAGTTGAAAGGTCCCCCATAGAGTTAACATGGGGGAAAGTAGGCAGCCCAGGGATTGGTCGGTTAACTGCCCGCCTACAGAGTCTGATTGGCCGAGCTAGCCGTGACTAGCACAACCAGGATTGGTCAGCCTATTCTAGGCACTGGATTGGCCAGGAGTTGAAGCAGAATATTCAAACATGCTTCAACCTCCTGGCCTTTGTTGTACAATGTGTATTCCAGCCCCTCAGCCCTTTGTCCCAGTGTTTATCCCACAACAGTCCCCTTTTGTCCAAATAATGCAATCATGTCTGGTCCATTGTATGATGTGCACACCAAATGTTTATACCATTGTGTGTTTTGTTCAGCCCACCATTGTATAGCCCCTCCACCCCTCTTGGCCTTTTGTGTTAACCTGTATAAATATGTGTGTCTTGGTTCCAATAAAGGAGTTCTTGTTTTTAACCTACACAAGTGTTGTCTGGTGAGGTTAAGCTGCTGGTATGCTGGGAGAGTTCTTGTTATCCTGACACTAGTCCTGCCTGGCGATTGGGATACCTTGGGAGAAGCTGGTGGAGTTTTCCTGTTCCAGAGCGAGGGAAGCGGCGACTAACGGAGTCACCCAAGGCTGGGTGGCAGCGGTATCCGTTACATGTTTGTCAGAAGCCGTCATGTGCAGTAGAGACGGCTGTGTGTGCTGCAGTCATACGCACTACAGACTGCCCATGCTGCGGCTGATAATGGAGCGAGGGACCATATTCGGTGCGCAGAAAGGACTAAGGTCTGAATTCGGAGCTCCCCACTCCGTATCAGCCGCGGCCCGGGCAGTCTCTACTGTGCATGACTGCACCGTGGCCATTGTTGGGTGACACTGTGGCCCGTGTACACGGGCTCTTCAACTAGTATTAAATAATGTAACACTTGATATATATGTTCACTGCTGCTGCTCCTCCACTTCTTATTTTCATATCTGGGAATTTTCTTGTCCCAAGTACCTGAAGAAACACTGTATTATCATACCTCCCAACTTTTCAGATTGCCAAAGAGGGACACTTCTGTTTTAGAGGGTGTTGCTGGGGGGCGTGCCTGGTGGGCGTGGCATTACTAAGAATTTTTAACCTATTTCATGACCTATTGACACCTACTTGTGAAACCTAATAAATGATTTAGAACAAGACCGAAGTATTTTATTTACGCAGACTAATTTATAAACACATATACTGATATTTATACAACATTAGTGTGAGTTTTATTGCTGTGGAGCAATGTGATACACTTATATACACACCACACTGATCTCCTAAAAAGAGGGACATCAGGGTGGGAAAGAGGGACAGAGGGATTTGGATCTGAAAGAGGGACTGTCCCTCCTAAAGAGGGGCACTTGGGAGGTATGGTATTATGCATTTTGGTTGAGACGTAATTGGGTGATCATGGGGGTGTGGCTAAAGGGAGGCATTTACAATGAAATGGCCAGGAAACTGGGAGGAATGTGGTAGTAGTGGGGTCAACAGACTGGAAAGTGGGAGGGGTTACAGCTGAACTCACCACTCGGAAAATCAGCCTCTGTCCCTGAAGACCTGGTAATTCAATCTGAAACCCAATAGTCTCAGATACAGAGCTGGAGAGTTGCAAGGTATGCTTATCTTTAAGTAACTTAACCCCATCTGATGTGTTTTGCTGATTCCCAAAGTGTCATTTCCCACATATCCCTTTAAATCAGGGATGCATATAAAAACACATGCACTGAAGGTTTCCACTAATTCCTGTGCAGTCCTGCAAAATGAAATTTTCAGAAACATCATAAACATACATTAAGTGGAACTTTCACCCTGATTCAAGTCTGCATATTTGAAAACTGGTATTAAAGGGATAGACATTTTTAAAAATAAAAGCAGCTCAAATTAATTTCCGTAGTATTTGGGCCATGGAGAGTGTTATTTCAATACTGTCAGAGTTGTAGTTCAGGAGTAATTGAATGATAAAGTATCCCCTCCCGTCCCTTTTTACTGATGTAACACTGTTCAGCTCAAAATAGAAAGGTGGTGTCCAGATGTCTTGCAGAGAGGGACAATCTTCAATTAACATAAGGAAAAAAACCTGAAAAACCTGTCAATGGGGGCAGGGTTTTCATTGTTCTCACAGTAAGAAGATTGTCCCTAGCCGTGACCTGTCTGGTCAAGAGACCACATTCCGCATCTGAGGGGAAGTGGCTTACACTAGGTAAAAGGGGCGGGAGGGGAAAATTTATCAATCAATTACTCTTGAACTACAACTCTGACAGTACTGAAATAACACTCTCTTTGGCCCAGATACTATGAAGATTAATTGGAGCTGCTTTTATTTTGAAACGTAGAGCTATATTTCAGTACTAACAGTCTTGTAGTTCAAGTGCAATTGAATCTGAAAGGATTCCCCCTCCTGCCCCTTTGTCACTCTACCTCTCATGCTGGTGTAGATGGAGCGCAGCGAAGTACAATCTTCAGTAAGCATAAGGAAAGTGCTGCCCTCCTTCATAAAAGGGGACAGGGTTTTCTTTATACTTATTGAGTGGAGATTGTTCCTCACTGCGCGCTGTCTAGTCCCACAGCCACATTCCACAACTGATGGGAGCCGGCCAGAAGCGGTGGGAGGGGGATCGTTTCAGATTCAATTGTACTTTTACTACAAGCCTGTTATTATTGAAATATAGCACTACTAGTTGAACAGCCCGTTACACGGGCCACAGTGCCACTGCCACCAGGTCGCGGGGCAGTCATGCGCAGTAGAGACTGCCCACGCCACGGCTGATACAGATCTGGACGCTCCTTCTGAGCGTCCAGCTCTGTAGCAGCCACAGCGCGGGCAGTCTCTACTGCGCATGACTGCAGCACGTGCAGCAGTGTCTACTGTGCATGTCACGGCGTTACACACAATTTAGCAAATTATTATATAGGATGTGCTAAAAATAGAATAAAGAAGACTCGGAGCACCACTTTAATATAAGTATTACTATCCCTTTAAGGAGCTATTCATGCTTGATATTGTATGCTAATGTATGCTAATTGTGATACCCATGTGGTATTATTGATGTTTCATATGAGAATTAAGCTAATGAAGCCTTTTCAGTTATGTCATATGTTAATTAAGTTTTCAATGACATAAACATCATAAACATACCTTAAGTGGAACTTATACCTTAATTCAAGTTTGCATATTTGAAAACTACATTAAAAACTTTCTATGTCATGTTAGCCAAAAGTCCAGCAGATATAGTTTAGGAGATATTTACATATTTATTTCAGCACAAAGTAAAAGTGAAAATCTCCTGGGTACTGAACAGAGCTTCATTAGCATGTAGAACGTCATTGAAACCTTCATTACCATGTACAGTTGCTGGTCTTTTGGCTAACATAGCACATAGGCAGCTTTTAATGCAGTTTTCAAACAGTTTAATTTCAACTGGTTTATGGTGTCGTGCCTGAATTAATTCAGGGCATTCCCTCTACTAATTGATTTGTAATTTGTCTCAGCTAGTCCATCTAACTGGAACTTAATTTAACCCAGCTGTGCCCAACACTATCCTCAGGTGTGCCTAATCAGATGGTCAGTCATTTAATTAACCTGTGCACAAGCAGGGGAAATCCAAAGACATGGCTTGTTAGGCACCCCTGAGGATAAGGTTGGTAACCACTGCTTTAACCCTTTGAGGGTCAGTGGGGTCTGCAACACAATGCAAAGCAATGCATTGTGCACACCTTTGGCCTTTAAAGGGGTAGAAGTAGCATAATTCAGTTAGGGTTACTAGATCATCCCTTGAAAACTGGACAAGTGGAAAAATGCATGTTGAAGGGCTGCAGTGATTATTACTGAGCTGCAGTGGTCCCCATGTTTCCATGTAATAGGTATTTGTCATGTTTCTAGATTATCACGGTGCCCATGACTTCCTTGCCTGCTGTGCCTGTCCAGGAGTATGGTGTAGAGCGGCATGACTCTGACTTGATCCATCTGCGGGCGCACATCTCTGATGTCGCGCTTGTTATGTTATACTTCCTGTCAGTTTTGCGATTATGCTCCTCCTTCTGGCATCGGCTTTATAACCTGGCCGTGAACTGGGCTTAGTCGCCCTTTCATGGTGTTCCTGTGCTCATTGCTGTGTTGCTCGTTTGACCCTTGCTTGGCTTCCATTATTCCTTGGTTTTCGATCCTTGGCCTCTCTGACTACCCGTTCCAGTCGTGACCTGTGGCTCTGTCTGACTACCTGATCCATGTATGACTCTGGCTTCTCTGACTACCCTCTCCGTGTTGACCTCGGCTGTGGCTGACTACCTGAGCCGGCTTCCGACTGTGGCCTGTCTGACTACGCTCTGTATTAGTTATTGCTTCTGTCTGTATTAGTTATTGCTTCTGTCTATCCGGACACTTGTCCGGATAGATCAAGGGCGCGCTCCTTCCCTTTGGCACTTAGCTATCAAGCTGGTAGTGTTTCAGTTGCTTCTGCTCCACCTAGTCTGTTGCCTCCTTTGTGCACTACCTATCTGGCTGCCTGTACTAGTGCGTGTACTCTGTTGCCTCCGCTCAGTCAAGCCATTGCCTTCGACAGGCAAGTGCAGTTTAGTCTCGCCCGTGGCCTCCTCTCTGTGTGCGCCTACCAGCTGCCTTGCCTGAACACTTACTCTGCTGCCTGGAGTAGTGCTATTTGCCTGTATCTCCTGGCTATCCTCGCTCCGTGTTCCCGTTGGGTATCACTACGCCTTCAGCTACCCAAAAGCTCCATCTGACATTCCCTTCTCTGGGATAATCTAGTACGCTGCTGTACTGTCCTTACGTTCAGTTGTCTATCTGTGTTTAGAACCAAGTTGGTTCTACCTACTCCGTATCTACATACCTGCAGTGGTTCAGTGTCAGCTCCTGGGTAGTGGACTAGATACTGTCCTCACGTTGCTCTCCCCTTTGACTGAGGAAGTGTTTTTGCTCTTTTCGTTATTCTGATTATTTTAATAAACTGGTTAAACTCACTTGTACCGTTGTTGTGTATTTATTTGCTCAGTTACCGTGTCATAGATAGACATATATTTAGGATGTAGGCTCCATAAATCACTGATTTATCTGTATGCTGCAGAAGCAGGCTTTTCTACATTGTTTCACTGGTTTTTTTTTAACATTGTATTTTTTTTACATTGATGCTTTCTTATTCTGCTTTCACAGGCCCACATAGAAAGCTCTCTATAAACACATTCAAACAGCTCCTTACTAAGGACATACAAGTGTTAAAAAATAGGTGACGATGGAAAAATACTAATACAAAGTATAGGCAATTGGACTTTACATACTTTGCACCCGCAGAATACTTTAAGTGAAAATAAGATTGAACTGTCCCTTTAAAGTTAGTATCTGGCAAACCTAGTCATTTGCCTGTTCTTCCTTTATGTTCTAACCCTGTTATCTGTGAAACTTGCATATTAAAATGAATTGACTTATTTTGTTTATTTTCATCCTTCTCACTTTATCAGTGGTTCACCTATATTCCCCACAAACATACTCCTTACTTACACCATAATACATAATGGACTTCTCCATTAGGGTGACCACATTTCCCTTCTGCCATTCCGGGACGTGGTCACCCTAGTTGCCCCGTCATACCTTAAGTCCCTGGTGGTCTAGCGGCGTGGAAAGTGCTCTGTGCCTCCTCCGGCACAGAGCTGAAGCTCCCGCGCGCTGTGCTCAGTAATGCAGAGCGCTGGGAGATGATGTCATCTCCCAGCGCTCTGTATTACTAGAGCGCTTGCCTACAGGTAAGCTGCATTGCCGCCCTGGATGTCAGCCTGCAAGCGGTGTGTCATATCATGGACGCCGCGAGAGGCGTCCAGGATGTGACACACCGCTTGCAGGCTGACATCCAGGGCGGCTTGGCTTCATTCCGGGACACTTCATTGTCCCGGTTGAAGGGGACCCGGGATGCGGGACATAGCCCTGAAATAAGGGACAGTCCCGGACGTTCCGGGACCCGTGGTCACCCAATCTCCATACATATGCCCTATCCTTTTGAATGCTGGTGAAGAATGGTAGAAATTAGCTCACCCAGCTTCAGGCATCAAAGCTTATATCGTACACTGTCATTATATGCTCAGTGCAAACAGCTCTCTAAAGTCATATTTTTTTGTTACTTACTATGTTGTCTGCATATAAGTAACTCCTGAGCGCTTTCTATGTGCAGGAAACAATGAGGCTGAGTGAGCAGAGGCACTGAGGCCCTGAGGCAGTAGGATCATCTGAGCAGCCAGGAACACTGGTAATTAAAATAAATGCAGCAATATTGTCAATATTCGTATTCTGACAACAGGCAACATATCACTTTGAAATCAATTAAGCAAACAGCCTTCAAAATCAATGTAATCAATATAAAGAGCTCCCTTTGAAATGATCAAATGTTTGTCAGTGAGGTATAGTATAGATTTCCCAGTTATGCATTTATTTTTATTGACTTTCAAGTAACTTTATTAAGCTGCTTTAAAGGGAAATTCAACACTTGAAATTCCAGACGTGTGGTCAACCCTACTGAGTTGACCAAACCCCACCTATACCCTTAAACTAGATGGCAGACCTCTAGTATACCTTCTCTGTTAATAATCATGTGTACAAATGGGCTCACTCACTATAAGGTGTATCCAGGGGTACAAATCAGTGGTCCCTCTGAGGTCTGACCAGGTGTACAAATCAGTGTTAGTTTCAAGGTGTTACCAGGTGTACAAATCAGTGTTCCCCTCCAAGCTCTAACCAGGTGTACAAATCAGTGTTTGTTTAAAGGTGTAACCAGGTATACAAATCGGTGTTAATTTCAAGGTGTAACCAGGTGTACCAGTCAGTATTCCCTTCAAGGTGTAACCAAGTGTACAAATCAGCTTTCCCCACCAAGGTGTAACCATGTGTACAAGTCAGTGTTCCCCTTCAAGGTGTATCCAGGTGTACCAATCAGTGTTCCCCACCAAGGTTTAACCAGGTGTACAAATCAGCGTTCCCCTTCAAGGTGTATCCAGGTGTACCAATCAGTGTTCCCCGCCAAGGTGTAACCAGGTGTACAAATCAGCGTTCCCCTTCAAGGTGTATCCAGGTGTACCAATCAGTGTTCCCCGCCAAGGTGTAACCAGGTGTACAAATCGGTGTTCCCCTTCAAGGTGTAACCATGTGTACAAGTCGGTGTTCCCCTCTCAGGTATAAACAGGCTGGGTTGTTTACCTGTGATACACATGATGTACACGTCCATAAGCAGGACTGCAGAGCTGTACTTTTCAGAATAGTGACAAATTTATGGTAAACTCATATGGGGCCATAGGAGCAAGACTGTGGATACCGCTATGGAACTTAAATGGAAGAAGCTTTCAACCCCTTGAATGTTAGAGAGTTAAACAAAATCCTATTGATGTTAACTTTTAACCCCTTGTATGCTACAGATGTCTCAATGTATTGGAAACCTAACATTCAGATGGTTAAAGGGATAGTAACACTTCGTTTTAACTTTATTTTATTTTGTAGGCATTAAAAAAACATGAAGAATGATATAAGTCTTATCGCTCAAACCTTTATGGTTTATGAGATATTCACAAGCAAAGTTCCCCTCCCCGCCCCTTTTACCTAGTGTAAACAATCTCTTCTCAGATGTGAGTCTGGTTGTATGACAGTACAGATAACAGAAGGGGACAATTTTCTTTGTATGAAAACAATGAAAGCCCTTCCCCCCTTGATAAGTTTTTCAGCTTTTTCCATTATCTTAATTGAAGATTGTCCCTCTCTGCAGTCTACCTGGGCATCTCCCTTTTGATTTGGTTGAACAGGGGGGGGATACTTTGTTTGTGAATATCTCTTAAACCATAAAGGTTTCAGAGATAAGACTTATATCATTCTTCATGTTTTTTTAATGCCTACAAAATAAAATAAAGTTAAAATGAAGTATTACTATCCCTTTAAACTCATTTGTATCAAATGGGATTTGGGTAATGTTAGTGATCTCTCTAGCAGTCAAGGGGTTAAAATCTTCATTTTCATCAACTGGTATTTGCTTCATGGTATTGGTCTTCTGTGGTTCTGTTGGTTTACTCCATTCTTCTCTTCTGAATTAGTGCATGTGGCTCTTGGAGGTGAGCACTTGAGCAAAGCACTAGATATGGTACCGTGGAGTGGGTGGGATTATTCTGCAATTTGTATACCAAAATTTGCCTGGCACTCTTGGTCCCCATTTATCGATCTCTAGCCAATCTCACTGGGAGATCAATATTTAAGAAGGAGAAGTGCAGCTTCCTCTTCTCTCCTACCCTAACTTCTGGGTAGGCAGGGCCTATTTAAGGAAAAATTCTCACTGCACATCAAGTGAAGGTATAGACCTAGAAATCTTCATCTTTCTCATCTAGAGATAGTTTGTTGGCTGTTAAGCTCTTGGTCCTTGAAATTTACTTTCTCTGTTGTCATTTCATTATTTTTGAGACCAGGTTCCCCAGCTTTCTCATCTAGAGTTTTTTTCTCATCTGTTAACTCCTTGTCCTTGATATTTTCTTTATTTGCTGTTATTTCATGGTCATTGAGAGTCAGATTCCCACCTTTCACCTCTTTCTCCTCTACATCCTTCTAAACATTTTCATTCAATATTTGAGGTATGGGCCAGGCATGGAGCCTGGGCACCAGCAAAACATAGACAAAGCAAATCAGCCATCATATATATAATTTTTGTTTTTCCTTGTCACTGATTTTATCTCAAAATAACAGTACTTGTAAGATAATTGCAGTAATAATTGAGTCCACTGAGCCAAATATCAACTAGGCAATGCAGTGTAAAAATATTGATACAGACAAAATACTAATATGGGATTTTTGCCTTAAAACATGTAACAGGGAGTACGTTGGTATAGTGGAGGATACTCTGCATTATAGGGGTCCTTACTTTAGGTAATACTATGACATGAATCTGCTTTGTCCTGATCTAAAAACAAGTCTATCAATGTTTTATTACTACTATTATACTAATGTTGTAGTAACTGAAGAGGGGTTCCCATGTCATATTATAACACTTTTATTTTGTCCATAAATATTGATTGAAGCAGATAACTGAAGTATTGGATTCCAAGTCTGACTGGTAGTACCTGAAAGTATTATAAAAACTGGTTGGGCAGTTTCTGAGTACCAAACAGCTTGAAAGTAATTTTTTCTAATTTTGCAACAGGAAAATTTTAGTTAAACTTACAGCCCAAACTACCCTGTAGAGAGTCACCAAAACTGACAGGGAAAGGTGCCCTGATAAGTAAATGTTCCTTTGTAATTTTGCCATCTAATCATGAAAAAGCAGTCTAACTGCGAAGTGCGTTGATTATAGAAGGCATATCAAATAGATTTTTTTTGTTTTACTGATTAAGAATATGAAAGTATTTTTTGCTATATTTTATATAGTAAATATATTTTTTACTATATTTGAAGATTGAAGCAGTGCCTTGTGTTTTTGCAGTATTTACCTGAATACCTGAGCAGAAACATGTTTAATATCTCTGCAGGCAATTCCTGTTGTAAGGTGTTATATAACCCTTTTCAACCATTACACTTGTGCGTATTTTAATATTTCTACAGTATAATTGTGTTTTGTTTGGTGATAAGGCCCTCTTGAGTGTGCTTTTTCATTTTCCTGCATTACACTCACTCCTCAACACTTACAGTCTGCAGAATCCACAGTGTAGGTGTAAACTTTAGTCCAAGGGGACATAACTTGCAAGCAGGGCCATACAAACCTACAAACATGGTGAGGAAAAACCTAAAACCATAGGGGTCAAAGTGGTACAAGGATGAAGGACATGCTGGTGGCATGGGAGGCAATGGGCAATGCAGTGGTTGTATTGCTAGTTAAAAATAAATTAAACACCTTACACCCTCTGGATGTGGGGGCATATGATCCATGGCTAACTATTAAGCTATTTAAAGGGATAGTAATACTTCGTTTTAACTTTATTTTATTTTGTAGGCATTAAAAAAACATGAAGAATGATATAAGTCTTATCTCTCAAACCTTTATGGTTTATGAGATATTCACAAGCAAAGTTCCCCTCCCCGCCCCTTTTACCTAGTGTAAGCCATCTCTTCTCAGATGTGAGTCTGGTTGTATGACAGTATAGATAACAGAAGGGGACAATTTTCTTTGTATGAAAACAATGAAAGCCCTTCCCCCCTTGACAAGTTTTTCAGCTTTTTCCATTATCTTAATTGAAGATTGTCCCTCTCTGCAGTCTACCTGGGCATCTCCCTTCTGATCTGGTTGAAGAGGGGGGGGATACTTTGTTTGTGAATATCTCTTAAACCATAAAGGTTTCAGAGATAAGACTTATATCATTCTTCATGTTTTTTTAATGCCTACAAAATAAAATAAAGTTAAAATGAAGTATTACTATCCCTTTAAGGTTTTGAGTGCCACAGAGGTATCCAATATATTATGCTGCAATGTATTGGAAACCTGTCTGACACATCATATTTTGGTTAGGGTAGTTTTGTGCATCTGTCACCCTATGTTGCATGTCAGGTCTTACCAATGGGGAATTATTTTTCTCATGCAATGACCTGCAAGTGAATATAGTTGAAATCTATGTAGTTTTCAAATATTTCGGCCCCTTTGAATGAGTAGAAATGTAAAAAAGCAAATTTCTTCAATTAGCTCCATCTTCTAGAAAGGTTTATGTACTCCAGGCTAAGGGTAGAAAGGCAGGTGATGCTCATTTGATGCAGTGTGTTATTTCTTCTTGCCTGTAGTCATTACAAGCATTTAAGTCCAGATATGTAATATAAAAAGCAAGGAAACTGATAGAATGTGGCACTTGCCATTTTGTGGTCCAGACACCCCCTACTTTATGTCATTGCAAACAAGTTGGGTACAGTGTTACTCAAGAGGCCTCTTGTTATGTATTGTAATATGGTATTGGTATTCCATAGTTTTCAGCTATTTTATATAGCTACAATTTTCAGAGGGAGGGATTTTTATTTTTGCTGTAGCACCATCTTCTGGAGATTCCATAACAAACCAGTCATAGGGTAGAAAGGCAAATGACTGGTCCCTGAAATTGTAATTTTGTATATATACAAAATGGCATATAAAATGTAACATGTTTTTCCAATTGCTAATTTTTAAATGAAGGCCTAAAACCAAAGCACAAATTTGGTGTTTTAGAAAGGTGAGTTCTTACTAAACTTATAACCATGAACATTTGCTAATGGAACATAAAAATACACTCCAGGACAGTTAGCATTCACTTTATTGCAGGGGGTATTCAGTCCTCAAGGGCCACCAACAGGCCATGATTTAAGGATTTCCCTGATTAAGCACAAGTGAGTTAATCAGTGGTTCATTCATTTTGACTGACCCACGTAATCCTTAATCTTACCTAAAGTAACACAAACTACCCACCCAAACTATGTAATAAATTAATTGATTATTAAATACATTTAATATGCCTTCTGAAGAAATGGTCAGTTATGATCATGAAAAGTGTTGAAGGATTTGTGTTTTAACTTCTTTATGTATACACTTTTATACAGTTTTTTTTTTTTGTTTTTTTTTATATAATACATTTTTTACGGAGATTACATGTTTAATAGCCCTTTCATTGACATCGGACAACCAATTCTAATCAGTGCAGCTGATGGAGAGGTCTGTGTGGGGAGGACCAGCACTAATTGTCCCCAAGTTTAGACCGGTTGGGAACTACTAAACTCTGGCCTCCAACTTTAGAAGTAAATGTACTGATTTGCACTTTAAGTACAATCTGTACTATACATCAGCGCTCTCCTCTTTGTTGTGTTTTTGTAACTCCTATAAATATCTTGGTATGTTACTAGACCCCAACATAACATTTGGTCTTCATATTGATAAAATAACATCCAGACTTTATCCCGAAGCAGGTGCTCTGCTTATAAACAAATGATAAATCTCCTGCTAAGACAACGGATTATGAAACAGATGTTAATGCCAGTCATCGATTACAGAGACATAGGATTCTTCAGCTCCATTAAATTAATCTTTAAACTCAACACCCTGTATAATACATTAGGCCACTTATTTCTCCATTGTGTTTATGCTACCTATCATTGTGATATGTTAAAAGAATTAAACTGGCTACTTCTTGAATCCAGACGTACCTTTCACTTTTGTCTAGTCTATAACCACTTTCCGGGAAAGTTACCACTCTTACCTGAGCATAATGCTTACTCCAGGTCACCACACATCCTATAACCTCAGGCCCACTCCCAGCAGTTCACTGAAGATTCCACATTACAAGAAGGAAGTGCATTGATCTGTCCTTGACTAAGGAGCACCACAAACTTGAAATAACCTACTTGAAAAATCTTCTCCCAATTAGAAATCCCTAAAAAATATATTTGTATTCAAAGCAACATGCATCTGTATACAAAGCTAGTGAGTAGTTTTTATTTTCTTATTTCTATTTATATGTTGAAAAGCCAATGTACACTGGCCACAGTGCCACCCAGCAACCTCGACTGGTGCCCGGATCCTCTCTTCTCAGTGGTCGCGCTGCAGTCATGCGCAGTACTGACTTCCCAAATGCCCCATGGCTGATACGGAGTGGATCGCTCCGAATTCAGACCATAGTCCTCTCTGCGCACCTTCCTGGGACCAAGTGGTCCCAGGAAGGTGTGTAGAGAGGACTCCGGTCTGAATCTGGAGCGCTCCACTCCGTATCAGCCGTGTCACGTTCGGGCAGTCAGTACTGAGCATGACTGCAGAGCGGGCAGTCTCTGCTGCGCATAATTGCAGCTCATGCAGCAGTCTCTACTGTGCATGACTGCGTGGTGACAAACTTTTTAGCGAATTATTATATAGGATGTGAATTATAGATGCTCTCCAGGACATACTTGAAAACAAAAGAAATCTCAGTGTATTCGTCCTGGTAAAGCACTTTCTGACTTAGATTAAATCATGATTTAGCAAGCTGAGTGCGACCAGCTGTTATGTACTAAACTCCTATCATCCACAATCATACTGCCCCAGATAAGTGAGCAATGCATTGAGAAGCAATGCTCTGTATACCTCGCTGGTCCTCAAGAGGTTATAAATACATAGCTTTTATGACACTAAGCTTTTTGAAGCTTCATTCAAAATCAAAATTACTAAAATATGTCATAGGCAGCAGTCATTTCTGTTTCAACTGCAAGTTATTTACTATTGTTCTTTGCTGATTTAATAGAGTAAGATACTATACAAAAGCTAAACAAAAGTCAGAAAATAAGTGGTTGCAAAGATCCCCCTTATTACATATTTTACAAGCAAAGTTCCTATTCTACCTGTACTGTAATTGTATGTTCCTATCATGGATGCACTCCATGACGGTCTGACATCCATGTGATAATGGCCTGAAATGTTACAGTGGCGCTGTTGCTACACCATCCTATGAACAGCACTGGTCAGTTGACCATAAACCTCCATAGTATAGTGTGGCAACAGTGACACTGTAACATTACAGGCCATGGAGATAGTGCACCGAAAATAAATCAGGTTTGAGGTGTGATAACTTCTTAATAAAACACCTCTTAGCAGTGAGAGTACTGTTGTTTTACTCTAGAGGATAAACCTTACAATATATATTTGTTATATATTACGTGTCACTATCCCTTTAAAGTATAATATTGAGTGAAAATTGTATTTAATGACTCTATGCTACCTTGGACAAAAATGAGACGAGTAATTGTTTGATAATGAACAATTACCATGTTTTACCAAGTCTGCTTCTAAGAGCAGACTTAGCAAGAAGTGTGAATCTGTGCTGTGTAGCCCCAAATGGCCCCTGACATTCTTGGTGTCAGAAAAAAAGACTCCCTTGGCTGGCAGCAGGGCTGGAGAACAATGTGAAAATATGTGGTGCACTGCCATAAACTGTGTGGGTTGCATATGCAGTGGCCATAGACCCTTCATGTCAAGCTTGAAGGCTTAGTGTATAACCTAACAAGACTAAATCTTGGGACTTGGAGTTTTTCTGTTCAGTCTTTAGCAGGACCAACAATGGAGCACCAGAGATCTCATTTCAGATCCCTTTTCTGCTTCCCTCTAGTCTGCTAGGGCTCACAATGCAGCTTTGGCTTCATCGGTACTACTGCTTCCAGAGGTGAAAACTTGCCTGTAAGGAATTATCCTTTTTATACTTGCCCTTTAAGAGATAAAAATATTTCAGATCTCTGTTTTTTTATTTTTGTCCTCACATCTCTTGTTTATACAAAATATTAAGAATTAGCTTACCACATTTTTTGTGTTGCTATGACAGTGGATAGACTCCTAGTGCTTAATTTCATTTTCTCTACTGATTTTATCTGCTGAAATATCACCCAGCTTTCATTTCACTCCGCTAATTAAAATCTCCTTATGTAAGTATAGTAATAGTCAATGTACCAAAATACATAGATCTGATCTTTCACAGATAGATAGATAGATAGATAGATAGATAGATAGATAGATAGATAGATAGATAGATTATCTGTATTAATAAAAGGAGAATGCTGGCAAGGTGCCACATTCTCTGTGTCCAGCCACTCACACCCCTGGGCAGGCAAACACACCCAGGGGCGGCAGTAAGGAGGAGATATTCAAGTCTCCTCCATACTGCCTTACCAGGACATACAATGGGGCGTGATTTTTAAAATCTCAACAAGGACTTGGGCTGCTCCCAACATCCGCAATGAACAAAAAAGAAAACATTGGCGACATAAGAGCATAAGGATTTTGACTGCCCTCAGTATTGCCTCTTGAACACAAATAAACATGCCAAACTCACGCTGTCACTCAACTCACGTTGCACCCTTATATCTCCTGGCCACCGAAGTTGCCCTGCTCTCACTATTGCTTCTTACAAAAATAAATAAATAAATAAAAACAGGCTGAAATGACTAGGGATGGGCAAAACTTTCCACCTCAAACTGAAATCGGCAAAAAATGGCACTTTCCTCTTGGTGAAAAATTTCCTGCGAACAGTACCGATTTTCCTCTTTTTTCTGCTTTTTTCGCCCATTGAAATCAATGGGAACATAGAAGTTACACACAACATATTACAAATAATATTTTATTTCTCAAAGGCATTGTATAAAGGGGCATGAGGGTGCCTGTGTTGGTGGGGTGTGGGGAAAGAATCAGTTGAACAGGTTTTTGGGGGTTGTTTACTGGGATTGGGGGGCACTTAATAAAAAAGAAATCCTAAATAAAATAAAAGAAAATAAAAACCATAAGACATGGTATAAAGGGGTCTGAGGAAGGTGCCTGTGTTGGTGAATGAATTAATCATTTGAACAGGGAATTTGTTTTGGGGGGCCTTCTTGACTGCTATTGGGGGGACAGCTAATAAAAAACAAATCAATAAAATAAAATAAGACATTTGTATTTAAAGTGACAGAGACAGGGACCCCCTGACATAAGCTGCCACTGGGGTGGACTAATACTTGACTTGATAGAGTATTTTGTAGAGGACGATTTGTTTGATTTGTTGTTGAGGCCTTTGTAGGACTTAGACTTATTAGAGGCCCAAGCCCTGAAGAAACATTGATTTGTAGGACTTAAACTTGTTTGGCACAAACCCTAAGGATACATTGATTTGTAGGACTTAAGCTAGTTTGGCACAAGCCCTAAGGAAACATTGATTTGTAGGACTTAGGCTTGTTAGAAACAAACCCCCCAAAAATTGTTTATTTTTTTGTCGGACTAGTTTTTTTTTTTTTTTCCAAAACACAAGCCCTGAGAAAAAAATAAAAATGCCCTACTGGCCTAATGCCAGCAGGTCATGTTGGCCAGTGGCCACTGTCAAATGTCCTCCAACAGCAACTGCTGTTTGTACTGCTGCTGCTGAGTTGTTTAAGCACAAGGATGATTAGGCAGCTGAAAGGGAATGGGATAAACAATAGCAGTAACGTGGAAGATGGATTATGAAGGTTCCACTTGCCACGAGTGGCTCCAGTGATGAGCCTGAGGCAGTAGCAGAAGAATACGTAGCCCCCAGTATATGTGGAGAAAAGAACAAGTTGACCATTAAATCTTCTCCACCTGCCCCTTCTCCAAAATCATCATGGGTGTGTTGTTATTAGAATATATATTTTTCCCTTGAGAACAGGAACTGTGGCTTCCATCAGCAACTGCAATGTGCATAGTGTGTGTTGTAAATAACATCTGGGGGCACAACTTTATCCAAACACCATGACACCCGAAACCAAGTACTGCTGCTGTCACTGTACCCATTCTCCAAACCCCGCTAAGGACACGAGACAACTTGCTGACAGTTTAATACTAGTGATGAGCGAGCACCCCAATGCTCGGGTGTTCGGGTGCTCTGACCGAGCACCCCCTGAGGCTCGAGTGCTCGGCCGAGCACCCGAGCCCCATTGAAGTCAATGGGAGGACTCGAGCATTACACCAGGCACCCCCTGCTCTGATGAGGGGAGGGTGCCTGGTCCATAGGAAAATGGCAGAAAAGGATGGAAACACCACAGAAATGGTTCAGGGACAGCATAGGGAGGATGTCTGGATGCATCTTGGACTCCAACATCGCTGCTGGGAACGATCTTTCGCCCGTAGTACGCCATTTTTACAGACTGACCATAAAACACACAAAAAGGAAAATAAAAACGACTTTAGGCGAAAAATTGTTACCAAACAATATTTGCTGTATATTTACTTGTATATCATCTGCAAATTCTCCCAAAAATTTCCTTGATTTTCTGAAGTGAGGCCATGATTAAGAGGGAAACGTGCGCAGAGGCAAATTCTCCCAAAAATTTCCTTGATTTTCAGAACTGAGGCCATGATTAAGAGGGAAACGTGCGCAGAGGCAAATTATCCCAAAAATTTCCTTGATTTTCTGAACTGGGGCCATGATTAAGAGGGAAACGTGCGCAGAGGCAAATTCTCCCAAAAATTTCCTTGATTTTCAGAACTGAGGCCATGATTAAGAGGGAAACGTGCGCTGAGCTGACCATCTAAAACATTATGGGTGAGGGTCTGCTGCAGAGCTGACCATCCTAAACATTATATGCGAAGGCCCGCTAGTGAGCTGACGCTATAAAACATTATATGAGAGGGCCCGCTAGAGAGCTGACCCAATAAAACATTATATGAGAAGGCCCGCTGGTGAGCTGACCTATATAAAAATTGTCAAACAGGGCCCGCTGGTGAGCTGGCCCTATATAAAAATTATATCACAGGGCCCGCTGGTGAGCTGGCCCTATATAAAAATTATATCACAGGGCCCGCTGGTGAGCTGGCCCTATATAAAAATTATATCCCAGGGCATATGGAAGAGGAGGAGGAGGATGAGAAGATTAAGAGTCAACCATATACCCGTTTTTTGGGTGGAAGGGGTGAATGGGAATACAGAGTATTCCCATCATTGTAAATAACATATATAAAGTGACTTTATGTTCCCCCGGGGCTTTCCTCCAGTGGAGTGGAGAAGTCAGGGGAAATCCAGGCCTTGTTCATTTTTATAAGTGTCAACCTATCAGCATTGTCGGTGGAAAGGCGGATACGCTTATCTGTTATGATGCCACCAGCAGCACTAAATACCCGCTCAGACAGAACGCTGGCGGCAGGGCAGGCCAGCACCTCCAAGGCGTAGAGTGCCAGTTCATACCACGTGTCCAGCTTGGACACCCAGTAGTTGTAAGGCACAGAGGGATCATTGAGGACGCTGACACGGTCTGCTACGTACTCCTTCACCATCTTCCAAAACTTTTCCCTCCTTGTGACACTAGGCTGCGCATCAGGGTGAGGGTGCTGGCGGGGTGTCATGAAGGTGTCCCACGCCTTGGAGAGTGTTGCCCTGCCTTTCTCGGAACTGCTGTGTGCTCCCCTTTTCTCCCCTTCTCGGTTGGCCAAGGTAGCACGTACTCTGCCGCCAGCGTTGTCAGATGGAAAATTTTGGAGCAATTTTTCAACAAGAACCTTCTGGTATTGCACCATTTTGCTTGTCCTCTCCACCGGAGGAATGAGAGATGAGAAATTCTCTTTGTAGCGGGGGTCCAGAAGGGTGAACACCCAGTAATCCGTGTTGTTTAAAATGCGTATAACGCGTGGGTCACGGGAAAGGCAGCCTAACATAAAGTCAGCCATGTGTGCCAGAGTACCAACAGTCAAGATTTCGCTGTCCTCACCAGGAGGATGACTCTCAATATCCTCATCCTCTTCCTCCTCTTCTGCCCACCCACGCTGAAGAGATGGAACTAAAGTTCCATGGCTACCCTCTGTAGCGGAGGCAACCGTGTCTTCCTCCTCCTCCTCCTCCTCCTCCTCCTCCGCCTCCTCCAATTGTCGCTGAGAAGACGAAGTGAGGGTGCTCTGGCTATCACCTTGTGTAAGCTCTTCCTCCCCCATTTCCACCTCTTCCACATGCAAAGCGTCGGTTTTAATTGTGAGCAGCAGGCGTTTCAGTAGACACAGAAGTGGGATGGTTACACTGATAATAGCGTTATCGCCGCTCACCATCTGTGTCGATTCCTCAAAATTGCGTAAAACCTCGCAGAGGTCTGACATCCATTCCCACTCCTCACTTCTGATTACAGGAAGTTGAACGGAGAGGCGACGACCGTGTAACAGCTGGTACTCCACTACTGCCCTCTGCTGCTCACAAAGCCGGGCCAACATGTGGAAGGTGGAGTTCCAGCGCGTGCTCACGTCACACAGCAGCCGGTGAGCTGGCAATTGTAAGCGCTGCTGCAGCTTCAACAGGCCGGCCGAAGCTGTAGATGACTTACGGAAATGTGCACACACGCGGCGCACCTTGGTCAAGAGATCATGCACATTGGGGTAGGTTTTTAGAAATCGCTGCACCACTAAATTAAATACATGCGCTAGGCATGGTACGTGTGTGAGCTTGCCGAGCTCCAAAGCCGCCACCAAGTTACGCCCATTATCACACACAACCATGCCTGGTTGCAGGTTGAGTGGCGAGAGCCACTGCTCGGTCTGGTGACTAATCCCCTGCAACAGCTCTGAGGCCGTGTGCTGTTTGTCCCCAAGGCAGATCAGCTTCAGCACGGCCTGTTGACGCTTCCCCACTGCAGTGCTACACTGCTTCCAGCTACTGGCTGATGGGGGAGTGGCGCTGCGTGTAGAGAATTCGGAGGTGGAAACGGAGGAGGAGGAGCCAATAACGTAGGTGCTGGCGGAAACCCTGATGGAGGTAGGGCCCGCAATCCTCGGCGTGGGTAGCACCCGTGCCATCCCAGGGTCCGAGTCGCTCCCAGCCTCCACGACATTCACCCAGTGTGCCGTCAGGGAAATGTAGCGTCCCTGGCCACAAGCACTTGTCCATGTGTCAGTCGTTAAGTGGACCTTCCCAGTAACTGCGTTGGTCAGGGCACGGGTGATGTTACGGGACACATGGTGGTGTAATGCGGGGATGGCACACCGGGAAAAGTAGTGGCGGCTGGGGACCGCGTACCGAGGGACAGCTGCTGCCATCAGGCTGCGGAAGGACTCAGTGTCCACAAGCCTAAATGGCAGCATTTCGATGGCCAGTAATTTGGAAAGGTGTGAGGTTAGTGCTATGGCCTGTGTGTGGGTGGCTGGGTACTTTCTCTTGCGCTCAAATGCCTGGGGTAACGACATTTGGACGCTGTGCTGGGACAGGGAAGTGGATGTGGTCGCTGATGGTGCTTCAGATGCTACAGGTGCAGGGCGGGAGGTATGCGGGCCTGCGCCTTCGACAGGCGATTGGCCGGCACCGAAAACAGGGGAAGAGGAGGCAGTGGTGTGGCCTGCAGACACAGATGGGCGATCCAGGCGTTCCTCCCACTTACTACGGTGCTTGGATGCCATGTGTCGGATCATGCTGGTGGTGGTGAGGTTTCTAGTGTTCATGCCTCGGCTCATTCTGGTGTGGCACAGGTTGCAAACTACAATTCTTTTGTCGTCCGCACTTTCCTTAAAAAAACGCCATACCGCGGAACACCTACCCTTTGGCAAGGTAGATTTACGCAAGGGGGTGCTCCGTGGAACATTTGCGGGCCGGTTTGGTGCGGTCCGCCTTCTTTCTGTAGCCACACCACTGCCTCTTCCAGCCTGTTGCGGTGCTGCAGATGGCTCACCCTCAGGACTGCTGTCATCGCTCGGCTCTACACCTTCCCAGGTGGGGTCAGTCACCTCATCGTCCACCAAGTCCTCCTCCACTTCCTCACTCTGATCATCCTCCTCATGTCTTGATCCCACCACATACTCAGTCATTGACAACTGTATAACATTCTCCTCAACAAGGTCTTGAGACGGAAATAGTGGTTGATTTAATGGCAACTGTGTCTCATCATCATCATAATCATCCACTACTTCCTTTGACCTTAAATGCCGTTCACATCTGTCATCTTCTTGTGATTGGGTAGCCTCTAGAGGTTGTGAATCAGGGCACAAGATGTCATGTTCCTCTGCAAGCGTGCTTGGAGAGAGGGTCAAATGAAGGATTGGTGATGAGACGAGCTCCTCACTATATCCCAGTGTGGGATCACTTCTTTGACCAGACCGTGTATGGTGGGAGGAAGGATGATCAGAGTGAGGATTATGTTGACCAGACTCTTGGCTACTGAGAGTGGACTTGGTGGAAGACAGGGTGGTGCTTAACCGACTGGAAGCAGTATCAGCTGTCATCCAACTGACCACCTGTTCGCAGTGGTCGGACCTCGAGAGTGATGTCCTGCGACGCCCTGTAAAATTAGACATGAAGCTAGGTATGGTGGATGTCTTTCTTTCTTGTGCTCTGGCACCAGGCACAGTTTCTACGCGTCCTGACCCGCGCCCTGAACTATCAGGATCACGTCCACTTCCCCGTCCCTTTTTACCCGCCTTCTTCATCTTACACGGAATATGTGACTTTAATATTTGAGTTTGAAAACTTAACAGTATTTCTTCCTATTCTGCAACTGTGCAGAGTACACAGAATAGGCTGCTAAACTGCGGTGACACACACTGAATGGAATAAGTGACTTTAATATTTGAGTTTGAAAACTTAACAGTATTTCTTCCTATTCTGCAACTGTGCAGAGTACACAGAATAGGCTGCTAAACTGCGGTGACACACACTGAATGGAAAATGTGACTTTAATATTTGAGTTTGAAAACTTAACAGTATTTCTTCCTATTCTGCAACTGTGCAGAGTACACAGAATAGGCTGCTAAACTGCGGTGACACACACTGAATGGAATAAGTGACTTTAATATTTGAGTTTGAAAACTTAACAGTATTTCTTACTATTCTGCAACTGTGCAGAGTACACAGAATAGGCTGCTAAACTGCGGTGACACACACTGAATGGAATAAGTGACTTTAATATTTGAGTTTGAAAACTTAACAGTATTTCTTCCTATTCTGCAACTGTGCAGAGTACACAGAATAGGCTGCTAAACGGCGGTGACACACACTGAATGGAATATGTGACTTTAATATTTGAGTTTGAAAACTTAACAGTATTTCTTCCTATTCTGCAACTGTGCAGAGTACACAGAATAGGCTGCTAAACTGCGGTGACACACACTGAATGGAATAAGTGACTTTAATATTTGAGTTTGAAAACTTAACAGTATTTCTTCCTATTCTGCAACTGTGCAGAGTACACAGAATAGGCTGCTAAACTGCGGTGACGAACACAGAATGGAATATGTGACTTTAATATTTGAGTTTGAAAACTTAACAGTATTTCTTCCTATTCTGCAACTGTGCAGAGTACACAGAATAGGCTGCTAAACTGCGGTGACGAACACAGAATGGAATATGTGACTTTAATATTTGAGTTTGAAAACTTAACAGTATTTCTTACTATTCTGCAACTGTGCAGAGTACACAGAATAGGCTGCTAAACTGCGGTGACACACACTGAATGGAAAATGTGACTTTAATATTTGAGTTTGAAAACTTAACAGTATTTCTTCCTATTCTGCAACTGTGCAGAGTACACAGAATAGGCTGCTAAACTGCGGTGACACACACTGAATGGAATAAGTGACTTTAATATTTGAGTTTGAAAACTTAACAGTATTTCTTACTATTCTGCAACTGTGCAGAGTACACAGAATAGGCTGCTAAACTGCGGTGACACACACTGAATGGAATAAGTGACTTTAATATTTGAGTTTGAAAACTTAACAGTATTTCTTCCTATTCTGCAACTGTGCAGAGTACACAGAATAGGCTGCTAAACTGCGGTGACACACACTGAATGGAATAAGTGACTTTAATATTTGAGTTTGAAAACTTAACAGTATTTCTTCCTATTCTGCAACTGTGCAGAGTACACAGAATAGGCTGCTAAACGGCGGTGACACACACTGAATGGAATATGTGACTTTAATATTTGAGTTTGAAAACTTAACAGTATTTCTTCCTATTCTGCAACTGTGCAGAGTACACAGAATAGGCTGCTAAACGGCGGTGACACACACTGAATGGAATAAGTGACTTTAATATTTGAGTTTGAAAACTTAACAGTATTTCTTCCTATTCTGCAACTGTGCAGAGTACACAGAATAGGCTGCTAAACTGCGGTGACACACACTGAATGGAATAAGTGACTTTAATATTTGAGTTTGAAAACTTAACAGTATTTCTTACTATTCTGCAACTGTGCAGAGTACACAGAATAGGCTGCTAAACTGCGGTGACACACACTGAATGGAATAAGTGACTTTAATATTTGAGTTTGAAAACTTAACAGTATTTCTTCCTATTCTGCAACTGTGCAGAGTACACAGAATAGGCTGCTAAACTGCGGTGACACACACTGAATGGAATAAGTGACTTTAATATTTGAGTTTGAAAACTTAACAGTATTTCTTCCTATTCTGCAACTGTGCAGAGTACACAGAATAGGCTGCTAAACGGCGGTGACACACACTGAATGGAATATGTGACTTTAATATTTGAGTTTGAAAACTTAACAGTATTTCTTCCTATTCTGCAACTGTGCAGAGTACACAGAATAGGCTGCTAAACGGCGGTGACACACACTGAATGGAATAAGTGACTTTAATATTTGAGTTTGAAAACTTAACAGTATTTCTTCCTATTCTGCAACTCTGCACAGTACACAGAATGTGCTGCTACACTGCGGCGAAGCACACTGAATGGAATATGTGACTTTGATATTTTAGTTTGAAGACTTAACAGTATTTCTTCCTATTCTGCAACTCTGCACAGTACACAGAATGTGCTGCTACACTGCGGCGAAGCACACTGAATGGAATATGTGACTTTGATATTTTAGTTTGAAGACTTAACAGTATTTCTTCCTATTCTGCAACTCTGCACAGTACACAGAATGTGCTGCTACACTGCGGCGAAGCACACTGAATGGAATATGTGACTTTGATATTTTAGTTTGAAGACTTAACAGTATTTCTTCCTATTCTGCAACTCTGCACAGTACACAGAATGTGCTGCTAAACTGCGGCGAAGCACACTGAATGGAATATGTGACTTTGATATTTTAGTTTGAAGACTTAACAGAATGTGCTCTAATCTGCAACTTTGCACACTAAACAGAATGTGCTCTAATCTGCAACTTTGCACACTAAACAGAATGTGCTCTAATCTGCAACTTTGCACACTAAACAGAATGTGCTCTAATCTGCAACTGTGCACACTAAACAGAATGTGCTCTAATCTGCAACTTTGCACACTAAACAGAATATATATATATATTTTTTTTTTTTTTTTTTTTTCCCCACACAAAATAACCTGCTGCCCCCACACACAGTAGTCCTAAAAAGGACTTTTGGTTCTTTTTTTTCACAATTTTGCTTTTTTTCCTCCCTACACTGACTTTCCCTTCCTATCCTCAGCTCTCCCTGGCTAAGACTGAGCCGAACTCGATGGTCAGGTGCTATACAGCACCCGACCACGGGTTCTGGCCAGCCAATCAGTGTAATGCCAGCAGCCAACATGGCTGCTGGCATTACACCGATGTCAGAGCCTCCCTGCACGTTTATTGGCTGCGCAGCAGCCGCAAAACGTGCGGGGAGGAGACCCGAACATGGCGGGCGAGCACATGCGGTACTCGTACGAGTACCGCCATGTGCCGAGCAGAGCGATGCTCGAGCCGATCCGAGCATCGGCCGAGCATGCTCGCTCAACACTATTTAATACTAATGATGAACCGTCCCTGCCAGAATCCTAGCATAGTCTGCAGGATGGAATCTCCTCAGATGCCACCTGATGACCTGGTATCGATTCTCCTCCACCACACTGGCATGTGTGGTCAGGGCAACACACATTGTGCAATGGGTAGAGATGAACTGCCATATCCTATCATTAACAGAGTGGCTATCATTTGGCGGGGGAGGTAACGATGAACGAGGTGGATTGGCAGGAGATGTACTTGTTACCCTAGAGGAAGAAATTGATGTTGATGGCGAGCTAGTTGTTTCGCTCATCATGGAACTTCCAGTGTCTGGGTTTTTTTATTCTTCCTCCTCTGTGATCTCCACCTAGCAGTGCTAGATTTATGTAACGGGTTAGGCTTTAACATGTTTGGAGTAAATGTCACGGTGCCTGTGTTTTATGTGTGTTATCAGGGCGGTTGTGCCAAGGTGTGTTCCCTCCTTTCCCCTTCTCACTAACTTGTCACAAATTTTGCACTGTACCATTGTTGATGATGACTGCACTGTGCCTGCCAGAAGAGAATAATAGTCCAACACCCATGACTTCTGAGGGGAGGGATAGGGAACAGGTGGAGAAAATGGCATTCCCCTTCACTTTCTGTGGCAGCAGATAATGTTGCTGCTGTTGCTGCTACTGCCTCAGATTTAGCACTGCAGCTAGGATCAGGAGGAGTATTGCTTCTGCTGGCAAGTAGAACCTGTCCTAGTCCCTCATTACTTGTTGACCCCATTCCCACTGTGTCCACGGTGGTCTGCGGCACACTAGCCTGCCCCTCAGCACCCTGCTGCCCTTTCATCTGAGTAGCAGCAGAAGTTAGAGCAGTTGCAATTTCCACTAATTTCAAAAGCTGATTGCTAGTGGGGGTGGTGGTGATGCCCATCCTCATCCCTGTCTCCCATTCCTGCTCAGTTTCTGATTAAAAGGCCATCAATGTCTCTTCCACCCCAGCTTCTCCAACACCACCACCACCACTAGTCCCTAAGTGCTGCTGCTCTATTCCAGACATCTCACTGCTGCTTGGAGGAGTTGACGAGCAACGTGACAGAGGGTCCCCTGCTGTCACACATGGCATAATTTTCTCCTTCCTCCCCGGGTACTACAAGAAACACTAGCAGCAGACAAAGTATTGGTGGCAGCAGGTTCAGCACGGGCAGCAAGTTTAGCACTGGCAGAAGGTTCAGCACTGGCAGTAGATTCAACACTAGTGGCAGCACATCTGACAGCAGGTACAACACTAGTGGCTGCAAGTACAGCAATGGTGGCACTGGCAGCAGGGGTAGCATGTCTTGCAGCAGGCACAGGCAGCTGACCTCACTAGTACTACCCTTTTCTCCCTCCCTTCCCATTCCCTTTTCTTCCTTCCTTCCCATTCCCTTTTCTCCCTCCCTTCCCATTAAATTCCCCAAGGTCCCTTGGGGTGATTTAGGGGGACTGGACAGCATTGGTACAGTAGTGGTCCCTTCCTCCTCAGACTCAGTGGACACATAATGGTCCTTCCAGCTCCTCCATTGATTATTTTTTACCCTGCTCATAGTGATAGGAGTCACTATGAGCCTCTCCTGCCTCACTTTTTGCAAAATATCACAAGAGCACAGCACGTCTATCTTGCTCTGTAGCTGCTTCTGTTGTGTCTGCGTCCAGCTAAAACGTCATGTTTTTCTAGTGGAAGTGCGAAAACAATGTAAATCAATGAGCGGAAACTTTCTAGCCATTGAAAAAATGCAAAAAATTTTGGCCAATGGGTGAAAAATGTGAAAATTTTAACCACTAGTTTTAAAGCAAAATTTCCCGTGAAAAAAAGGATAACAACGTGGTTTTCACAACTTTCCCGCAGGAACACGGTGACAACTTTCTCCCACCCCTAGAAATAACACCGTCAGTAAAGTTAGATTCCCCCATATCTCTCCTGCCTGGTGGAGTTTGCCCTCTCTCAGTATTGCCTTCTCAACACTTCTCCCACCCTCAGTGTTAAACATGCCCAACTCATGCCAGCTCTTAACCCTTTGAGTGCCAGAGGGGGACACAATGCATTGCAATGCGTTGCGTACCTCTCTGGCACTCAAAGTGTTAAGTAACATTGGACACATATGTGTACCGACCATCAGACTTGCTCAGTGATCACTATTACAAAATCTGTGCCGGACAGTGGACTTCAGGAGCTACACCCTCCTTCATGCGCACTGTTTATTCATGACACTCAGCCCCACACACACACACGTTGGGAGACCAGACCTTATTGTGCTTTACAATAAGTGTTGTCTTATGTTACCATACATAGAAGTGTATGGAGCCAGTATACACATACATGCATCGCTACCACACTACACAGAAGTTGTAGGGGACATATCCCATGTGAGACTGCAGTTCCCATAATATGCTCTGTATTGATTCCTACAATGGACACTTAAGAACTGACTGATTGCAGGCAATTTAAAGGGATAGTAATACTTCGTTTTATCTTTATTTTATTTTGTAGGCATTAAAAAAATATGAAGAACGATATAAGTCTTATCTCTCAAACCTTTATGGTTTAAGAGATATTCACAAGCAAAGTATCCCCCCCCGTTCAGCCAGATCAGAAGGGAGGTGCCCAGGTAGACTGCAGAGAGGGACAATCTTCAATTAAGATAAGGGAAAAAGCTGAAAAACTTGTCAAGAGGGGAAGGGCTTTCATTGTTTTCATACAAAGAAGATTGTTCCCTGCTGTTATCTGTCTGGTCTTACAACCAGATTCACATCTGAGAAGAGATGGCTTACACTAGGAAAAAGGGGCGGGAGGGGGAAACTTTGCTTGTGAATATCTCTTAAACCATAAAGGTTTGAGAGATAAGACTTATATCGTTCTTCATGTTTTTTTAATGCCTACAAAATAAAATAAAGATAAAACGAAGTATTACTATCCCTTTAAGGGTCCATTGTCCTTTAATTGTTTGTTGTCTTACTTTGATCTCTATTTGCTCTGTGCTACAACTTCATTACTAACAACTGTATGTAGCTCTAACCTACACTGCGCCCTTGCCTTGAGGGGAATCAGGGTGCCCTGTCCTCATTGTTTACCTCAGTCATATAACGCAATATTGTCTGCAGTGGGGTGGCCTGTCACTAACATCTGTGTAGCTTGGCAATACAGTCTGTCATTCGCTATAGGGGGTGTACTTTTCTCCTATACTACCACCTGTAACAACGCACGTTCTGTAGTTCTATATCATCAGGAGTGTGTGTGAACCCTGGGACCAGGCTCTCACCCTGCCACAATGAAACTGATGGAAGGAGGGGCTGCTACCAGGACCCAGAATGAGCCACTAAAGCCAGACTTGGACACTTGGACTGGTACTGAGAACCTGAGGAGCTGTGAACATGGAACTGTAGTATGTGACACATCATGACACAGACATAACTCACACATCTATAGGTACTCATGTGTATATATATATATATATATATATATATATATATATTATATGCTAACATAACACTGCACTGCCACATCATCTGGGCTGTTGATGAAAAAATGGTACTGTGCCCTTTAACCCTTTGCATACCACAGGGAAGTGCAACCCATTGAGCTGCAATGCATTACATACCCCTCTGGCACTACAAAGGTTAACTATACCCAATAACGTTGCCGAAATTTACACTCAACTTTTATTATACAGAGCATAACATTAACACCCACATCCAAAAATATTCCCACACGGCAAAGCTTCCTTCCCTATCCCCTTTTTAGTTCACCCCCCCCTCCCCTCTTTCACCCCTTGACAGGTATATATGTGCCATCTTAAAGTATACTCAGCCCAGGTTGATCCAAGAGTCATAAGAGACAGCACTCAGTGAGAAGTAATGAAGAAAAAAGTTAGTTTATTGCATCCATCAAGCCAAACGCTTTCGGTCCACACAGGATCTTCCTCAGGGTAAATGGTAAGAAAAAACACATAAAAACACGCATATATATATATATATGTGTGTGTTATTTATTTAGAAAATGTTTTACCAGGAAGAACACATTGAGATTTCTCTTGTTTTCAAGTATGTCCTGGAGTGTTTACAGCAAAGAGTTGTGTATTTGCACAAATACAGAGGCATAGAAAGGCAGCAATCATGGGCACCGTGATACTTTCCCTACACAAACAGTCTTAATAAAGATAAGAGCACAATTGATCCATTTGGATCAAGCCCTGTGTGTGTTATCCACCACATTGCAACCCAGTGCATTAGATATGTGTCTGTGTAGGACTATTTTCCCTTGACGTCCAGACGATGCCAGAATGAAGGAAATGTTTTAATGACTGGTCTGTTGAATTTTCAGCGCTTAGCCCTTTCAGCTCCAAAAAGGTAGGCACCTCATTGAAAAGCACTGTGTTACACAACTGTCCAGCAATGAGCATGAGTGTCAGTGTGTAAGCATATGTCAATTAGCAAGCGTGTTTTGCATCCTCTGTTTGTGGTTAGTGTATTTCATTAGCATATTGTGTTTTGCATATGGCGTTTAAATTATTTCATTTAGCGTATTGCATCTAGAATATTGCGTTTAGCTTGCATTTTGCATTTAGAGTAGTGTTTTGCTTTTAGCAAACTGTATTTTTTGTTTACTGTATAGCGTTTAGTGTATTGCATTTTGTGTTTAGGGTCTTGCATTTTTCATATTGTGATTAGTGTATTTCTTTTAGCGTTTTGTGTGTACCGTATTGCATTTAATAAATTGTATATTGCATTTAGCTTATTGCATTTGGCATTTAGCAGAGTGCATTTTGCATTCAGCATATTGTGTTTTGTGTACTGCATATTGTGTTTAGCGTTTTGCGTTTTGAGAGTAGCATATTGCGTTTATCATCTGATGTACTGCATTTAGAGTTTTACTTTTAGTATATTGTGTTTTTGCATTTAGCATGTTACATTTAACATATTGCATTTCGAGTATTCTGTTTTGCTTTTAGCTTATTGTGGTTTGCTTTTTGCGTAATGTGTTTTGCACTCAGTGTGTTGCATTTAGCGTTAAAGGGATAGTAATATTTCGTTTTATCTTTATTTTATTTTGTAGGCATTAAAAAAACATGAAGAACGATATGTCTTATCTCTCAAACCTTAATGGTTTGAGAGATATTCACAAGCAAAGTTTCCCCTCCCGCCCCTTTTACCTAGTATAAGCCATCTCTTCTTAGATGTGAATCTGGTTGTAAGACCACACAGATAACAGAAGGGGACAATCTTCTTCCAATGAGAACAATGAAAGCCCTGCCCCCCTTGACAAGCTTTTCAGGTTTTTCCCTTATCTTAATTGAACATTGTCCCTCTCTGCAGTCTACCTGGGCACCTCCCTTCTGCTCTGGTTGAAAAGTGTTACATCAGTAAAAGGGGCGGAAGGGGATATTTGTCATTGAATTACTCTTGAACTACAACTCTGACAGAATTGAAATAACACTCTCCAAAGTCCAAATACTATGATGATTAATTAGAGCTGCTTTTATTATGAAACATTACTATCCCTTTAAGCTTATTGCATTTTGTATAATGCATTTGAGTTTAGCGTATTGCGCTTGGCTTATTGCGTTTTGTGTTTAGCGTCTTGCTTTTAGCACATTGTATATTGCATATAGCGCACTGCATATTGTGTATTGCGTTTAACATTTGGCAAATTGCATTGATCATATTGCGTTTAGCATTTTACATTTAGAGTATTGCGTTTAGCATATGGTGTATAGTGTTTTGCATTCAGCGTATTGTGTATTTCTTTTAGCATAATGCGTTTTTTGTTTGGTGTATTTTGTATAGCATAATGCATTTAGAGTACTGCATTTAGCATATTGTGTTTTGAGTTTAGCGTATTGCTTTTAGCATTTTGAGCTTAGAGTATTGCATTTAGTGTCTTGTGTATTGCATTTAGCCATTTGCATGTTGCATTATGCTTTTAATGTATAGTGGTGTCACAAGAGAAGGCTATAGGCCCTGCTGAGACAGTCGGGAGAGTGTGGGAGGGAAAAGGTTAACAATACTAGATCCCTGGTTACCTGTTACTATTCCTAGCAACCACCTAATTAACCCCTGAAATCCCTCCTGCACTATCACCCCAGTACTACAGTTCGCTGCCACCACCAATACTTTATGTCTGGGCGTCTTAGGTTACCCCAAACACAACAGAATTACAGTATAAAATCACTTTAATAATCAAACATTTAGACTTAACCCTTTAGTAGCGTGTTCTAACTGAGCTTCCTTCAAAGTAGTGAGTTCATGATAGAGAACAGACACAAGAGCTGATTAATTGAACTTTTAATCTGAAAAAAGGCTTCACAGTGCTGGTTACAAAAATAGAGAAATAAAGGACATACACAAATAAAGATTACACATTGGCAAAACAGTCCATAAAATAAAACGGGAGAAACACAAGAAATCCTTAAATACAATTACCAATATTTTAAGAGTCCTTGGGAACTTCTGATGGTATATACACCTTCAGTTGTGACAAAGAAATTCTGTGTTTTATGTAAAAAAAACATATTAAATACTTTCCACAGTTCCTTCTAAGAGGCCAAACCCCCTGGGTGTTGCCTGGGGGGGTCAGGGGTTTGGCTTGGCAGTTTACAGCCCACTCAATCAGACCTGTCAGGGATCTTACTGCAGAGTTCTACCTGAAAAATCATAAGGCTTCCCAAAACAGAACACCTCTATAATGTTATAATAATCATATTTCTGATATCTGTGTGAACATCTGGACACCAAACATGCTGGGTCTAACTGTTTGCAAAGTGTCTGTTCTTTTAACTCATAGTAGGAACACCTCCCCCTGGCATGTTTGGTACCCACCAAAAGGATAAAACCTGGACATTCTGAATATATATGTGTATGGAACCCTTTTACACTATATATACATTTTCTCCCTAATTCAGGTTATTTGGGTGTCCCATGGATGGCCTCCATCAGAGCAGATTTTCCAATACGTTTTATAGTAGTCCTATATCCTGCTCTGGAGATGTTATCTACTCAGCTAATTTAGCTAAACTTTAAAAGGTACAATAAAATAAACAAAATAAACAAATTATGCATACCAGGGCCCTGGTTTGTCATGCCAACTCATGCCTTGGCATGACAAACGGTTTGCATTTAGCATGTTGAATTTAGTGTTTTGTATTTAGAGTATTGTTTTTTATTGCTTTTAGTATATTGCATTTAGCTTTTAGTGTATTGTGGTTAGCGTATTGCTTGTGTTATGTGTGTGTGTGTGTATTGCAAGTTTTGTGTGTAGAAGGCACCACATTTCCTTGTGTGTATAGAAGGCCCTCCAATTCCTTGCAGAGATTTTCACAGGAGTGGCCTGAGAGGCTGTTCCCCTGTGGCCACTCTATGAAAATCATGCCTCCATGAAAGGAGTATCTTTGTGTACTTATGGGTGGACTAATGAACCAACTGATAAATCTGGATCTGGTATATAACAAGAAAAATATTTTTGTTCATATAATGTTCGAATGGTTCTTTTCACAAACACTCTAAAGATCCTGAAATTGAGATCAACTGCAGAAACACCAGAAGCAGCAGCAGAAGACAAAACTGAAGGATAATAGCTGTAGACACAAAAGTGGGTGAATAAGAACTCACCAAGTTTTCTTGCATGGTGCACCCAAGAAAGGCATGAAATGTGCAGTGATCTCGATCACACCAGGCAGGCAGTGACATTACTAACATCTGTGGACACCCCAGGCTAAGTACACACACACGCCGTGCGGCTAACCTTGGTTTTTTTTTTAAAGTCAGACTTCCTGATACCCCAAGCTACTCATCAACTGAGGGAACGCAGGGGAGCAAGAGAGTTCCCCTGCTTCCATTCCACCTGGAGCCGGGTAAGAGTGGGAAGGATCGGGAATCCCTCTCACATCAATGAGGGAAGCTTTCCCTCATTAACATGAGAGGGTTTGCCAATCCCTTTCACTCCTACCCAGGTTCTCTTGGTAGAATCGAAGCAGGGGAGATTTCTTGCTCCCCTGCATCACCTCTATTGATCTCCCAGCCAAATCAT
The DNA here is from genome assembly GCA_037306005.1 of Rhinophrynus dorsalis. NCBI lineage: Eukaryota > Metazoa > Chordata > Amphibia > Anura > Rhinophrynidae > Rhinophrynus > Rhinophrynus dorsalis. Next base: position 121,017,148 of record CM074724.1, read on the forward strand.
CTGGGAGATCAGTAGCTGGGGGGGAGATCAGGAGGAGTCCTGATGCCGGACCAGGAGGTATGATGGATTTTTTTTGTGGAAGATAGTACACAACGCATTGAAATGCCCTCTGGCATTCAAAGGGTTAACATGCTGGTAAAACACTCCTTTTATTTTCTGCTTTCCATTTGCACAACCCAAACACACACAGGCATAATACTGCAATTCTGCCCCAAAGTAAAGGAGGAATAAAATACAACATTGCATACCTCCCAAGCCTTCCCTCTTTAGGATATATTAGTGCTTCATACCTCCCAAGTATCCCTCTTTAGGATATATTAGTGCTTCATACCTCCCAAGCCTTCCCTCTTTAGGATATATTAGTGCTTCATACCTCCCAAGTGTCCCTCTTTACAATATATTAGTGCGTCATACCTGCCAAGTGTCCCTCTTTAGGATATATTATATTAGTACTTCATACCTTCCAGGTGTCCCTCTTTAGGAGGGACACTCCCTTTTGACATTCATATCCCTTTGTCCCTCTTTTCTACGCTTTTGTCCCTCTTTTCTGGAGATCAGAATAAGTAGTGTGTATCACATTGTTCCACAGCAATAAAACTCACATACATGTGTAGTTAGTCTTCAATATATGTCTTTCTAAATTAGTCTATGTAAATAAAATACTTTACTCTTGCTGCAAATAATCTATTATTTTACACAAAGAGGTATAAATAGGTTTAAACCCTTATACACTCTTAACTTGCAGTGAAGTAACATACAAGGGAGGGAGGGAAGGATGTTGGACGCCTATGCTACTCAAACGGTTAACCCTTGGTGTGCCAAAGGGGTATGCAACGCATTGCCTTGCAATGCGTTCACAAACCCTCTGCCACTCAAAGGGTGAAAGGGATAGTAATACTTCTATTAAACTTTAGCTCTGCGTCTTCTTTATCTTTTTTTAACATGTACCACTATATTTAACTACTTACAGTGTTGTACTTCAAACGATATTCAAGCCGAAACAATCACCCCCTGTCCCTTTCCCTGCATCACTCAGCCTCTCAGTCTGGTCCGGATGGAGTGCGGCAAGGGACAGTCTTCAGTAAGCAAAAGGAAAACCCTGCCTTTTTTCATCAAGGGGTTCATTATAGTTACTGAATGAAGATTGTCCCTCGCTGCATCCGTCTGGTTCAACGGCCGGATTCCACATCTAATGGGAGGCAGCCAGAAGGGGCGGGAGGGGGATCCTTTTGGCTTGAATACAGTTTTAACTACAACACTAAGTAATTAAATATAGCGGTACATGTTACTACAGATATAAAGAAGACTCAGACATAAACTTAATAGAAGTATTACTATCCTTTTAAAACATTATATAATCTTGACTTTTTACAGTGTGACCATGTTGGGGTTTTTTGGGCCATTTTTTTTCAGCTTTTTTTTTTTTTGATGGACAGTGGATGCCCAGGAAGATCCCTGTTCTTTCCTCAACTCAGAGACTGCCAGCACGGCCTCTCCATGGCCGATACCCCTGCCAGCCCCTAGGCTCATGCCTGTTTCATCATGATCAACAGCAGCTTCTTCCTCCCACACTGGGT